>CM076678.1:148137602-148400102 GCA_038501925.1 Xenopus petersii | reverse complement strand
TGCCTTTTTTCCAGAGAAAACAACCCCAACCTTGACAGTCTACCCTCATAATTTAAGTCTTCCATCCCTCTAACCAATTTAGTTGCACGTCTCTGCACTCTCTCCAGCTCATTTATATCCCTCTTAAGGACTGGAGTCCAAAACTGCCCCCCATACTCCAGATGAGGCCTCACCAGGGACCTATAAAGAGGCAGAATTATGTTTCCATCCCTTGAGTTAATGCCCTTTTTTATGCAAGACAGAACTTTATTTGCTTTAGTAGCCACAGAATGACACTGCCCAGAATTAGACAACGTGTTATCTACAAAGACCCCTAGATCCTTCTCATTTAAGGAAACTCCCAACACACTGCCATTTAGTGTATAACTTGCATTTATATTATTTTTGCCAAACTGCATAACCTTGCATTTATCAACATTGAACCTCATTTTCCAGTTTTCTGCCCAGTTTTCCAGTTTAGACAAATCACTCTGCAAAGTGGCAGCATCCTGCATGGAACCTATAGTTCTGCACAATTTAGTATCATCTGCAAAAATAGAAACAGTACTTTCAATGCCCACCTCCAGGTCATTAATAAACAAGTTGAAAAGCAAGGGACCTAGTACAGAGCCCTGCGGTACTCCACTAACAACACTGGTCCAATTAGAAAATGTTCCATTTACCACCACTCTTTGTAGTCTATCTTTTAGCCAGTTCTCTATCCAGGTACAAATACTATGTTCCAGGCCAACATTCCTTAATTTAACCAGTAACCTTTTGTATGGCACTGTATCAAATGCTTTAGCAAAATCTAAGTAAATCACATCCACTGCCATCCCAGAATCTAGGTGTCTACTTACATTCTCATAAAAAGAAATTAATGCTGGCACAAACTCATAGTATTATGATTTGCTATGAAGTCCAGTATCTTATCCTTTATTAACCCTTCGAAAAGCTTTCCTACCACTGACGTCAGACTAACTGGCCTATAGTTTTGAGGCTGAGAACGGGATCCTTTTTTGAATAGAGGCACCACATTAGCAATTCGCCAGTCTCTCGGCACTATGCCAGATCTCAATGAATCCTGAAAAATTAAGTAAAGAGGTTTTGCAATCACAGAGCTAAGCTTGCTAATTACCCTGGGATGAATACCATCTGGCCCTGGACCTTTGTTAATCTTAACATGTTCTAGTCTCTTTTGAATTTCATCATGTGTGAACCATGCATCATTAGTTGTATTACTAGAATTGGGACTGTTAAGAAGGAAACCTTCACTTACTGATTCCTCATTTGTGTAGACAGATGAAAAATATGAATTCAGAATCTGCGCTTTTAATTTGTTTTCATCAACCAGCTGACCCCCCTCTGATAGTAAGGGACCCACCCCTTCCTGCTTCATTTTTTTACTATTAACATATTTAAAAAATAATTTTTGATTTTTTTTACTGCTTGCTGCAATATCCTTTTCTATAGCAATTTTAGCTTGCCTTATAGCTTCTTTGCATGATTTATTGGCCTCCTTGTACCTTATAAATGATTTGGCTGTACCAGATAACTTGAAAGTTTTAAAAGCAGGTCTTTTCTTACCCACCTCAACACCAACGCTTCTATTGAACCAAAAACGTTTTGCTTTGCAACGACGTTCCTTGCTTACAAGTGGAATATACTGACAAGTATATTTATTAAGCAGCATTTTAAAGACTTCCCATTTTTGTTCTGTGTTTAACCCTGAGAAAAGCATTTCCCACTTAATATGTTGCAGAGATGCCCTTATACTGTCAAAGTTTGCACGTCTGAAATTTAGTGTTTTAGTTACTCCCTTATAGAATTGCTTCTGCAACAGAATCTCAAAGGAGACCATGTTATGATCACTATTCCCTAAATGCTCACCCACACAAATGTTAGAGATGAGTTCAGTATTGTTAGTTATTACAAGGTCCAAAAGAGAGTTATTCCTAGTAGGTTCTTGAATGAGCTGGAATAAAAAGTTGTCATTCAGCATATTTACAACCCTACTAGTTTTTTCTGTCTTAGCAACCCCATTACCCCAGTCAATGTCTGGATAATTGAAGTCACCCATAGCAACAACTTGACCCAGCTGTGAAGCCGCTTGTATCTGTAAGAGTAGCTGGGCTTCATACTCGTCACTTATACGAGGTGGTTTATAGCATACACCAATGATAATTCTTTTTGTTACCTTTTGCCCAGTCAAAATCTCTACCCAGAGTGATTCTACACCCTCACCAGTGCCAGCTATTGTTATTTCTTTAGCGCATGGTTTTAATTCAGGCTTTACATACAAACACACTCCTCCACCCTTTTTAATCCCTCTGTCCCTCCTAAAAAGGGTGTAACCATTTAAATTCACAATCCAGTCACAGGTTTCATCCCACCAGGTATGTGGGGATGTTGCACGAAACCCAGCGCACATCAAAAAATCATTGGGACTTCTCCCATTGACGTATATGCAACCTTGTATCAATTATTTGAGAGAAAAGAAAAAGATAGATGCAACCTCAACAGATCTGAGATGCCGGATTTTCAGATTCTGACTTTTCCATCCTCTGGGTTTAATAAATTCCGAAAAATTTGTGATTTTTTAAAAGTTCGATTTTATTTGTAATACTGTACCATGGTGCTGTGAGTATTGCCTATCCACTGTTCTGTATGATCCTGTTTTGCTCTTATGTACACTCCATTGAAGATTGCATTGTTCAATAAATATGTTCATTGGTTAAATTATAAGAACCACTGGCGCCCAATTCTTGCTCGCTGCATAAAGTTACAGTTACACTACACCCTGCCTCCACACCATTTGCAAGACCTTACTCCCTACGAGATATATATATATATATATATATATATATATATATATATATATATATATATATATATATATAT
This sequence comes from Xenopus petersii, assembly GCA_038501925.1. Lineage (NCBI taxonomy): Eukaryota > Metazoa > Chordata > Amphibia > Anura > Pipidae > Xenopus > Xenopus petersii. The sequence continues at coordinate 148,397,222 of CM076678.1, read as the reverse complement.
ATATATATAAAGGATCAGCGCTTTCCATTTGTGAAATATATGTGCTCATTTGGGTAACTTTCTATCCTTCTATCCATCTATTGTCTATCTATCAATCTATCTATTTATCTATCTATCTATTATCTATCTACTGTCTATCTATCTGGTATACACAGCAGTATTAGGAATGCAGATGAGCACAGTGCAGTTGTAGGAAGGCTCGCTGCGGGTTCCTGATGTCTGACTCCCTGACAACAAGGTTTTCCCTGTAACCTGATAAAAGAGGAGCCTAATGAAGTAGTGAGGTTGCACGGCTGCAGCTACACAAAGCAATATGAATAAGTAAAGCCCGACTTGGCCACAAAACAAATTCATTCACAAAGAAAATCCGCAGAGACCTCCTTCAGCATCTGGACATTGTGTTTCTATGAATTAAAAAGACATCAAAGGGTTGTACTGGGGGGAAGCTTTCAACTTCCTGCAACATAGGAAAGTGATTGATATGCCAGAGCTTGAGTTGGGGAGTCAATCTTCCTGGCACTGCATTGAAAATGTTTTATGAAAGGTTGGTTTATTATAACGGCATCCTACAAGAATTTAGAATGAAGCAGAAAGTTCCCGCACTCCACTTACACCTGTTTGCATTTTTATAGTCACTCTAACACATGGTTGGTCCCTTTACTGTTACAAATGATGGTATAGTACATGGTCTTATGTATAACTGATGAGTTGTGAAATCATACATAATAAGTTGTAATTGTTCTAACATCCCAATCCATGAACTAATCATGCCCCTTCAGGAACAATTTTGTCCCCTGAACTTTTCCTTTGCCGGAGTGGGTCCAGGGGGGCTGCAATTATGCTCACTTGACTAGAATAGCCAAATTTATGGTTTAATAATAGGAAACTCTGTTCCTAAAGTTACCAGGAGCAGCTTTTTGCCACCCCTGGTAACTTGTGGGCTGCTGCCTCCTGAAGCAAATTTCTCATACATTTAACTGCTGTAGCTTAATACAAAATACATGTGCAAGCGAAGAAGGAAGATGAGCTTCCCCTTTTACTGAGGCTTCTTCAAGCTGTCTTTGTACATTTATTAGACATAGAGGCATATTTTATTCAAAGAGAAAGCATACATTAAGTGCATAAGCAGCCCTGTAGTGAGGCTAATCCATAGCCTGCATCCCCATCCAGGGTGGCCAGGAGCAACAAGTGGGGGCAAGGTTGGACCAGGCCAGCTGAACACCAGGATTAAACCCAGTGGGAAATGCTGACCTAGACCCCTGCTGAAATAAGGTATGCATTGCACCACTGCAAGGTGCAGGGGGGTTGCAGCTGGGGGTGCAATCCCCTGAAACAGCAAACCTGGTTGGCCCTGGACCCCTCCATTTGACTCTGGGTGGGGGGGGGCGGTCTAAAAGTTAATGAAGAGGTCACTTCCAACCGTGGTAAATTACAGTTTATGGAAGTGATTTATATATCTCAAAGTGTATGATCAAATGGGTTCAAGAGCATTGGGCTTGTGTCCATAGGGTCTAAAAAACACTTGTGACTCTACAACTACTTCCTGAAATAGGCAAGTGAAGATTAGATATTTCCCCATGATGGAGTTAGGGCTGAAACTCTTGGAAGAGGAAGGCTGGGGGGGAGGGGAAATCCTTACACATTGTTTCACATTTGCAAGTTCTGCACAAAGAGAACTGCATGTTGTTAAGCTCCCATCTGGCATACAAAGTACACAACCACTTGTGATATAGTAAATATGCCTAACATGAACAATATGGCTGAATTATTGCATGATCCTTAATGATTCCACCCAACCTGCAAAGTAACCTCTCAAAGTTATGGAAAAGGACCTTGGGGTTCTTTTAGTTAATAAACTTGGCTGTAGAAAGCAATGCCAGTCAGCAGCATCAAGGGCAAATAAGGTCTTGAGTTGTATTAAAAGGGTCCACATCTAGAATATGCCGTACCGTTTTGGTCTCCAGTGCTCAAACAGGACATTGTATTAGAGAGGGTCCAGAGAAGGGCACCTAAGCTGGTAAGGGTTAGGACACACAGGCAGATTCGGGGACAAATCTCCTCTTCCTACCAAACCCCCCCCCCCGAACTCCTTCCCCTGCTATCCTGCCGGATAAAATGTAAATCGCCTCGTGAGGCAACTATGGATGACTTCGGAAAATGAATAGCTCCGAGTGCCATCCCGGCGACGACTTACATTTTAGCCAGCGTGTGCCCTGACCCTAAAACCTATGGAAAATCTATGGAAAAAGCCTATGAGGAAAGACTGACCAAATTGGTGATGTTCACGCTGGAGAAGAGGTGCTTAAGGGGTGATATGATAACTATGTATAAATATATAAGGGGATCATTAGTGATGGGCAAAATTTGTGGCGATCCAAACGGGACAAATTCGGCCTTCACTAGGGATCATATAATAATCTCTCTAATGATTTATTCACCAGTAGGTCTTTCCAGCTGACACAAGGTCACCCATTCTGATTAGAAGAACAGAGGTTCCTCCTAAATATTAGGTAGGGGTTTTTTACAGTGAGAGCTGTGAAGATGTGGAATTGTCTCCCTGAATCAGTGGTACAGGCTGATACATTAGATAGGTATAAGAAGGGGTTGGATGGTGTTTAGCAAGTGAGGGAATACAGGGTTATGGGAGATAGCTCATAGTACAAGTGGATCCAGGGACTGGTCTAATTGCCATTTTGGAGTCAGGAAGGATTTTCCCCCTCTGAGGCAAATTGGAGAGGCTTCAAATGGGTTTTTTGGCTTCCTCTGGAGCAACTGGCAGTTAGGCAGGTTAAAATGTTGACGTGTGTCTTTTTGCAACCTAACTTACTATGTTACTATGTTACTATGTTACTATGTAAACACCCCTGGTCATGGTAGCAATAAAGATAGCCTACAAACAATATGGCTGCTCATGCCCACCACCCCACAATACAAATACATCCCACTTTTGAGAGACTATGACAAAATGTAGGAAAAAGGATCTCTGTAAGCACAAATTGTCTTACGTTCCCAGTGCCATATAGAATGACAGACTGCAGTCATTTTCATGATACCATAATCTGGCACAATGATTGCGAGATGTGTCAGTATTTTTTTTTTTTTTAGTACATCCTAAATAGCAGCCCCATTGCTTCGGTTTTCGCCTGTGGTACCGGGGAATGTGATTCAGCTGCAGAGGCAGCCGAGCGTGACGCTTCCTTCTCGCTGTCTGACACCTGGTCCATGTGCCGCTGGCAAATCTCATCTCTTTGTGCAGTCGCCACAAAACTGAGATTGGGAAATCCCTGGGCAAAACTGTATTTTTTTTGTTTTATGCTTGATGTGCGTGATGCCTTGCAAATCGCCTTTAAACTAACAACACGGGGAAAAACTGCAGCAACTTTACTATTCTCTTTCATTCTATAATGCTGGTACGTTATGTTCTACACAAAGCTTTGCAGAGAACGTTTAAGGGAACAGTGAACATTGATATGAATTTAAAATATGATGTAGGATAGTATATAGTATTTTAAGGTTTATCTATACAGGTATGGGACCTGTTATCCAGAATCCTCCGGACTTGGGGTTTCCAGATAAATGGCCTTTCTGTAATTTGCATCTCCATACCTTTAGTATACTAAGAAAAAATCATTGTCACATTAATTAAACACAATTAGAATGTTTTGCTTCCAATAAGGATTAATTATATCTCACTTGGGATCAAGTACAAGCTACTGTTTTATTATTACAGAGAAAAAAGAAATCTGTTTTAAAGTTTTAAATTCTTTTAAATGATTAAAATGGACCCCATGGGAGACGGCCTTCTCTTAATTCTGTGCTTTCTGGATAGCAGGTTTCCGGATAACGGATCCTATATGGAAAAAAATGCAGAATTTGAATGAAGCTCCTCTGTTAACTACCTTCAACATTCGGATTGAATTTAAAATTGTATTTTGGAGAAAGTAGAAAGGCTAATAATTCAAGAAATACATACATTATACATTTTTAAAGTATGTATATTATTAATAATTGACTGTACAAGAAATTTCATCTGTAATCATTCACTTTAGTTCCTGTCCCAGTAGAACTTGCCATGCAGTTCCCCTGCTAAGGTATATAGACATGCACAAACTCCATGGTGATAGTTATCATGATGGAATGGGGGACCTCCACTGGATGATATTCTTTGGTATCTGACCCACTGGCGTCAGGTTGAATGGATGGATACCTTATGAGTGGCCATACACGGTATGGTGACATATCTTTTGATCTGGTAAGTTCAGGCTGACAGTCTGAATAAATGGAGCTCTAGGAAGTGAAGAGTTGATCTATCTATGCACTGGCTGCAGAGCTGGGCCAAGGGTACTGGCACCCAAGTACCTCTTGGCCCCCCTTCCACTCTCTACCCTGATTATTTGGCTGCTGCCGGCTACTACAAACAATAGCACCCCTTCTTATTGCAACCTGACCCCCCCACTTGACGCCTCGCTCTGCCCACTTACCCTTTCAAGTAAGCCAGGGTGGTGGGAGTGGAGTGTATTATGCAGTCCTTTTTTGTGGGAAAACACTGCCACCGATAAAGATGCACCCTAGCCATCTGCCTTTCCTGCCAAGCCCTAGTTCTGGCCATTACTAGCCAACATCATGCATCAGCAGATGAACCAGGTCCAATCAATAAACAAACCAGTATGCATGATACTTGCACAAATAAATTGGCAGGGATCATCCACTAAAAATACATGTATGATTATCCATTTTAACACACAGCAATACTGAACTGCACTTGTGTCATTAATGTCTTGTAGGATGATCGTGGTGATGAAAGCATTGGGGGTCGGCAATTCATTTTACTAACTATGCAAGGGAAGCTTCCCATGTATACAGTATTGCTGAATATTATTATATTCTCTAGTAGTGATGGGCGAATTTCTCCCATTTTGCTTCACCGAAGAATTCACGAAACACAAAATTGCCAGGGTTAAATTCAATGGGCGTCCGAATAGTGTTGACGCCCAGCGTTTTTTATGTGAGTGACTTTTCAGAATTGTTTTTTGACGCTGGCACCTCTTTGCCACTGGGGATTTTTCACAAATTTATTCGCTGGTGGCGAAACGCGGAAATTTGCACCAGCCGAATTTATTCGCCCATCACTATTCTCTAACAACTTCTTTCTATTTCTGTATATTTAAAAAAAATACTAAACTAATTAAAGATCACATTTACATGCTCCCATTCACACATTGTTAACCTTTTCTATATTCTTCTTCTTTTTCAGCTTCCATAGTTATTGGGAAATGGTGGTGTGAAATGGAACCTTGTTTAGAAGGAGAAGAATGTAAAACCCTTCCTGATAACTCGGGATGGATGTGCGCAACCGGCAATAAGATCAAAACCACAAGAGTAAGTATAAACTGGCATCACCATTCCAAAATGGCCATGTGCCTCCAAGCTGGGAATATGGGAATGAGAACATAAATTTGTTGGAAAAATTAGTTAAATCGCATAATATTGTAAAATATATTTAATATTTGTAATATGACTATATGGTTTCCTTTATGGCTTAAAATGTTTGATGTTTAAGTAATTAGATTAGAATATTTTTGTGTAAAATGCATTCATAATGAAGTAGTTCTAGCAGGAATCAAATTTTGCCAATTTTTCATTTCATTTCAGTACATCTCTTACATACACTTTATTAATATTGCATACACCATGTCCAGGGATGTGTAGGTTTCGATAAGTCCTCTGATTTCCATTAAAGAATTATTTAAGGGGGAAAAAAAATTTATTTGGATGTTTTCGTAATAGTAAATACTGTAATAGGGATGCACCGAATCCATAATTTTTGGATTCAGCTGAGTAAAGGTATATTCAAATTTGGAAAAGAATTAAAAAATAGTATTATCTGTGAAATGAAACATTGTTGCTAACAGTTATTGCACTTTACGTGACTTGGTGGGGATGAGTTACTCAATTCTCATATTGTTTTTACCAAGCGCCAATCTAGTAAAATTGCCAGGAAAAAAAAAAACTTGATTACTAGTGAAATTCACATTGCTCCATTCATTTTCAATGAGTCTGTAAAATAAATAAAACGTTTTAAAAATCTTCAAAAATAAAATGTATTGAATGTTAAGATTACACCTCCCATGGAATTCCATAAATAACGTTAACATTTCTTCATTCAGATTTTCGAGATTTTTTTTTTTCTAAATAAATTGAGTCGAGAGTTTGGTTTAGGTTCCTTTGCAGAACATGCTTGGATTCAGGACAGATACCAAACTGAATAATGGATTGTGTGCATCCCAATTAAATCCTTTTATTCAGCTTTCTTTCTCTGCAATCATTCTTGCCCAGGAGGCAGTGCTGTGAAACCTAACAGAGGATCTTCAGAGCACTGACTTATTTTCATTTGAGAGTTAAGGGCTCGCACATAATAAACTGCTTATGGGTTAATTCTTAATGTGTTCTTCCAAGGCTTGAACTGACACGTTAGATTATTCCTTCCAAATATCCATCAAAATAGCCGATATATATACAGGTATAGGATCCCTTATCCGGAAACCCGATATCCAGAAAGCTCAGAATTACGGAATGCTTGTCTCCCATAGACTCCATTTTATCCAAATAATCCAAATGATTTCCATTTTCTCTGTAATAATAAAACAGTAGCTTGTACTTGATCCCAACTAAGATATAATTAATCCTTACTGGAAGCAAAACCAGCCTATTGGGTTTATTTAATGTTTAAATTAATTTCTAGTAGACTTAAGGCACGAAAACCCAAATTACGGAAAGATCCATTATCCGGAAAACCCCAGGTCCCGAGCATTCTGGATAAAAGGTCCCATACTTGTATGTGTGTATATATATATATATATATATATATATATATATATATATACTTATATCTATTGTCCCTGTTAGTGATGGGGAAATAAATTTGACAGGCATGGATTCCATGCAAATTTCTGCATTTTGCCGCCCACGAATAAATTCGTGTAACTGCTCCAAAAATTTGCCAGCAAAAAATGTGCTGCAACAAAATAATTGGCGCGTCCATAAAAATTATTTTGATGCCTACTGACTTCAATGTGTTTCACAATTTTTTTGCCATTTTGCAAATTTTTCCGGCTGAAGCGAAACGGACCGATTCGCCCATGACTAGTCCCTGTATGTGCTCATGTCTGATTCTTATAATTTTTGATTCTTTGATTCTTCATCTGATGCAGCCATAATTATGGGAATGGGCTTGGTGCAACGATCCAGTAGACTGGAGATGCATTTACATGGTAGCCTAGACAATCATATCCTTGCACCACCCCCAAATCCAGCAGGGTGTGTGCAGACAAAAAATTAGACTATAAAATGGGTAGGTACATGGGAGCTGGGAAGAGGAATTTTCTGCAAAATATAGGGATGTTTTGGACTGTATGCCACCACTTTATTTTGTAGAGAAATGGAAACGAAATATTAAATTATAAAGGATAGTAATATACCGTTATGCTATTGTTTTCCTTTAATGTTTCTTTTTCTGAATGTATACCACTTATGGTCCTTTAAAAAAGAGTTAAACTTCAAATCCCAACATGGCTCAATGGGAAAAGTTTGTAGTTGAAGATCAAGGGGCCACCAGTTGGAAATAATAAAATGCAGAATGTCTACTTTTGTAGGGGTGGGAGTTTTACATTTTTGTTTTTTTCAAGTTTCAGGGTCACTTATGACCAACTTGATGCAAGGCAGGATGGCATCTGAGAGGCCCTGAAACCTTGTAGGTATAGTGATTGTTGGCACCATAAAGATTTGACATTACAGTTACAAATATGACTGTTTGCTGTTTGCTCTATGAAACAACCTGCTTTGCAACCACCAATGTGTTTCATTTTGATATCTAGGGGCAGATTAATCAAAAGTCGAGTTGTGTTTTCCAGAAACAATTGAGGGCAGTTTTCAGTCAAAAAATAAAATTTTCTGGATTTTGTAAAAACAAAACACATTTGGAACAAAGCTGGAATTAGCTCAAATCTGAAAAATACTCCAGCTAAAACCTGTCGAGGTCATGTCGAAGTTAATGGCAGAGGTCCCTTGAACCATTTGAAGATGTTAATATCCTTCATGACGATTGTTTTTTTTGAGTGGGTTTTGCTCGAAAACTCAATTCAAGCAATTTGAGGTTTTTTCCACGGAAAAACTCAATAATTTTTTTTGGGTTATTCACCCCGAATTCACAGATTCGAGTTTTTTCCATTCATGTTTTTCCTTAAATCGGAAAACATTGAAGTTGTGAGTTCATTCCAGGGATAAAAAAACCTCTAAAACTCGACCTTTGATAAATAACTCCCCAAGGGGCATATTCATCAAAGGTCGAAGCTCGAAGTTAAAAAAAACTTTGTATTCAAAAAGACCAATCGAAAGGTGGTCAAAGTTTTTTTGGGTTAAAGTGGGCCTACTTCGATCTTCTTCGATTCAAAGTTTTTTTAACTTCGACCTTCGATCTCCCAAACTCCCCCAATTGCGATGGGTACCCAAAAATTACTTCGAAATTTGAAGTTTTTAACTTCGAACCTTCACTTCGACCTTTGATAAATCTGCCCCCAAGTGTTACAACAGTGTATTTTTACTTTTTATACTGTTTATACAAAATATTGTTACATTATATTATATATTTTCTGTGCATAGGTATTTATGTATAGATGCAATGAAGTAGGCAAAGATTTCCCTTGTTTTATCTAACCTAAATTTTAGTTAAAACATTGAATACACTGTAACATGAATGTTCTGAATAGATATGAAGTGATAGAGCTTGATACTTTATGTCTGAAAGGGTTATCTGTGCTTTCTGGCTAGACTGATACTCTGCCTCTGCTCCATGAGAAACTGAATTTATTTTGTTGTGTGTTATATCTCCCTCCATAGAAGTAAAACATATAAATAAGGTTAAACAAAATCTACTAAACTGGGCACACCCCATGTCCCCTTGTGATGCTGCCAAGTGTAGGGCAGGCCAGACTACCCAAAGCTTTGGAAGGGCATAAGTAGGGAGTAGCAAGAAGCTAAGGTGTTGGAAGATTGTACAGCAACCCCAAAAATTGCTATTAGCTTGTTTGCAAAAATCTTAATATTTACTACTCATTTAAGGTAAGCACACAAATTGGCCAAGCTGGCAACCAATTGAATTGGTAAACCATTATTGCCCATATTATCTATGAACAAATCAAAATCCAAGTCAATAAATCGATGCCATTGATAAGCGACCATTTTTTAACTTTTTTTTACTATTGCCAAATTTATTGTTCTCAAGCACTAGCATACAGTGTTTAACTCAAATAGAATAATGGTGATTGTGTTGTGAGAAAAGGGGGCATGTTAAAGAAAATAACATTATTTAATTTGCTTTCATAGGGGCTTTAATGAACTGGAAAAAAACTAAATAAAGTTTGAAATATTCTGAGAGAATTCCTATTGTCTTCTATAGAAACCCAGCAGCTTTAACTTTAACTAGTGAGTGTTTTCATGCAAATTTTTAAAAAAAATTAAATAAATCACGACAATTGAAGTTGTACTCAGTAATATTCACTATCGTGTTTTTCACCACATTTCTTCTCTATTTGCGGACAAACACAATCTATAATTTCAAGAAAATTGTCCCTTTTCATTTGAGGGTGAAATGATGGCATTAGTGCACCTTCATGTGTGACCAAGTCACAAAGAAACAACTGGGTCCCTTCCTTTTGGCCTCATTGGGTAAATCAGGAGTGACTGAATAACACAATGGTAAGCCTTTGTGGGGTCACCTTAAGCCTTGGGTGATAATCTCTCTCAGCAGGATGCATTAGAGAAATTGAAGGGACTTGTAAAACATAGGAAGGAAACATGATTTGACCTACATTTGTATATAGCATAAATAATATGTTGCTGTCCAGAATATTCAATGTACTTGTTCATGTTGCCTTTAATTTATATTTACAATTTATATTTATTTTTTATTTTTTTGTATTTTATTTAACTGATTTTTTCAGTGGAAATTTTTAAAAATAAATTATTTTTGTTGCAATCAAGTTTTTTTCTATAATATTAAATCAATATAAGAATTTTCAAAAAATCAAATAAGAAAATTAATAAATCTACCTAATTTATTGCCTATTAATTGAAAGTTCAGATTTAAAAAAAATGGCAAGTAAAGTTTATTTTTAGGAATGCACCAAATGCACTATTTTAGGATTTAACTGAATACCAAATCTTTTGCGAAAGATCCGGCTGAATACCGAGCCAAATATGAACCCTAATTTGTATATGTAAATTAAGGGGGAAAAGGAACACTGCACGCAGCGAATATTAAAAAAAAATGTTGGCTTTCTTGTTTGTGTACTAAAAAGTCATGTGATTTTTTTTGGATTCAGATGCAGTTCAGCCAGGCACTTGGAATCCTGCTGAAAAAAACTCTTGACTTGAATACCAAACCGAATCCTGGATTCGGTGCATCCCTACTTATTTTTCACAATAATTTAATCAGTCAAATTTGTAAAAATAAATGTTTTTTGTTGCAATCAAGCTTTTCTTCCATAAATATGGGAGCAGTTGAGAAAAATTTCAATTTGGTAAAATCATGGTAAAAGTAAAATCTGGCAAGCTTTTATAAATCTCAATGGGTGTTTGCTTTAACACTCAAGCTATTTTATATTTCACTATTTTGTCAAATTTGTAGAGATTTTAGATTTTTCTTACAATCAAGTTTTTTTCCATAAATATGGTAGCAGTTGAGATAAAAATGTCAATCTTTCAAAAAATCTAATGAGAAAATTAATAATTCTGCATAAATGTAAGGATTATTTTAGAAAAAGAAAAAGTTCCCTTTTTAACTACAGAGCTTGAGTGTAAATTGTGTTTTTATTACAGATTCATCCAAAATCCTAATCATCTCCTGACAGATAACACAGTGATCAGCTGACAGGAAGAAGAACAGGCCATCTTAAATCTTACAGACTATATTAAGGATTTACAAGCCAAATGGATATTTTTCTTGCACTTTGAATTTTCAAAACAAAAACATTTAGTGATTTTCAATATGTGAAATGAAATGACTCACAGTAAGAACAAAAATGTATTTTAGATTTTGACAAGGATGGCAGAAACTTTGGAATGTGTTGGTGGTGGAGCTTGAAACTTGGGTTTCTAGACTTGACACAATCTGAAAATCATGTATATATTCCAATTCCCGGCCTCGTAAATCAATGAACGGCTCTTTCTGTTTTTTTATGCTTTGGAACGCTATCATATTTGTATCACTGAAGCAAAAAACAAGTTAAGGATCAACCTACCCAAGAACTTGGAGCTGAAAAACACATGGAATCAAGATCTTCCTTTTATTCTTGATCAACATGCTGATTAAATCTATTGATTATTTTTCCCTTTTATTTTTTTCCTGAGACTTTCTACCCATGTGTGATAATAGCATGCAGACTATAACCATGTCCATGTTTTTATTATTAAACTGACAAACTTTATGTTGATGGCTCGGCCATCTTCCAGTTAAGTATATACATATGTTTAGGAAGATCCACAAGAAAGATGAGCATGGAAGACTTACCCTAAGCATTTCTATTGCACATTCACTTTTGAGAGCAATAGCTTATGATGGGTTGGTTTGCATTAAAGGTGTAAATAGAAATAATAGTTGAAGGTTTTTTTCTGGGGCTGTATGCAAGAATCCTTATCTGACTCCACAATGTTTGCAATTGCTTATCCCTCTGAAGAAAAAAAATAATCTTCCTTAACATCATTTGGTTTGTTGCTTTTTTTAATGCCTAATAACGCTTATATGGAGTTTGAAAATTCACGTTCTTACATTTGAAAGGGATTTTAATTTATTGATGGGTTAATTTAAGCTGCAATATTTCTCCTACTTCTGGATAATATCATTAAACGTGTATAACTTCTTATAATAAGCCTTTTTTTCTTTGTTTTGTGTTTGTTTTCTGGTTACTTTAGGGAACTCCTGGACATTGTTATTGGCTGTATATCAAAAAATGAAAGTCTTAATAGTGAACAACAGCAAAATAGGAATAGTTAGATTGTAGTTTATTGACATAATCAAGTTCCTTCATGGTTACCGGAACAGGCCTATTAAAGCCCATTTATTGAAGGTCGAATTTTTGTTATATTAGAGCTTTTTGAAACCACAATTAAACAAATTTTCTCTAAAACTACAAATGCCATGAAAGTTATTTAAAGATCAGATTATAAAAAGTATGAAAGGAAAAAAGCTGACCGATGCAGTAAAGAATAGGAAAACCTCTAAAATCTCTATTGTCTGGACCATGACTAGCAAAAAAAATTCATGAAAACGTCCCATTGACTTGTATGGGACCTTAACTACTTTTACTTTGTGAAGGTTTGTATTAGAGTTTTTCGTGGTTTTTATATTTAATAAATCTTGAGTTTTAGAGAAATAAACAACAACAACTTTTTGGAGGAAAAAATATGATTAATTAAAAAAAAGAAAAATCAGAATTTTAGTAAATCGGCCAAATTATGCCTTTGATATAAATGTGTTAGTCCCTCTGACCTGGCAGGATTGATACACTAATAGACTTCTTTGTTGTGAAATTACATGATTCATATCATTAAATCTTAGGGAATTGCCATGCTCTAAGGTATTGGTTTGGCCCAGAACATTAGGGTGCAGATTTACTAAGTTTTAAATGGTGAATTTGAATTGTTGAATTTTTTTTAAATCAAAACTAACAAATTTTAATATAAAACCACCAACTCAAATTTGAATTAGAATGTGAAATTTATCACACCTCAACCCTGGAAACTTGCCACCTAAAACATGCCAAGTTCACATAGATGTAAATGGTAGAGGTCCATTGACCCAGTTGAAACGAAAAACTTGATCTCAGACACAACTTTGGTCAGTCTCGATTTGCCCTTTAGCCTCTGTTTGACGATGTCCTTCTGGAGATGTTGTGAATCCACTGTAAAGGTGTGTCCATTCTATGATTAGCAAGTTACAATATAGTCTGCCTGATTACTAAAAGATGCCATTAATTCCAGTACTGATAGGTGCTAGGGCATGGTGGGAAAAAGTCAGAACACTGTGCCAGAGCATGGTTCTCTCTCCTAAAGAAATAATGGTAAGGATATGTCCCTGAAGACATTTAGGGGCTGATTTACTACATCTCTAATTATTCTCAGTTTTTTTATGAAAACAAACTCAACCAAACTCCATTTCATGAATTGCTTCTAATTTATCAATAATTTTTCTTTCAAAAATTGGAGTAACAAGACAAAACCATGCGTCAATTCGTATTGTGCGATTGACGCTCTGAAAATATGATTTTATCAAATTTTTGCTACTCAACTTTTTAAGATTTCCCAACTCAACTTTTTAGGATTATCTGATGAAAACTCAGTCTCAGATTATCCAGCACAGCTCACGATGTCAAAAAACAACTTCAGGGACATCTGCCATTGACTTCTACATGACCTCGAGTATTTTTGGATTTTAAGCAACTTTGGGGTATGATAAATCTCTAAAAAAAAAATCCACAAAAAAAAGTTTTCCCCCAAAAAACCTCGATCAGAAAAAAATTGAGATTTGATAAATGGGCTCCTTATGGTACGGGCATGTTTGGGAAAGAGAACTGTAGGCTGGAATTAAAAGTACTTATTTATGCTCATGCCTCTTGCTCTGCCATCCAGTTCCCAGTTGGCCTTTCCTAGAGCCTGTCTATATTACTGCCTTTCCTTTGAAATAACACGTTAGAAATGTTCTGGGCACATAGTAACCTGCATCCTCCTACTTTACTCTCTGTCTAAGATAAAATAAATGTAACATAGCCGTTAAGTCCATAAATGTGGCAAATTCTCCCTTGAAATACATTTTCCTTTACGAGCAACCTATTATTCAGCTTATCATCAAGCATTCAAATTAGCCGAAGAACATTACACACACCGGTAATTTTTTCATCAAATATATTGATTGATATTTACAAAATGAATCTACACACGGAGCAATTTATTGCTTGCTGTTCTCATAATTACAGAATGATTAACCGTGGTTTATGCCCAGATAAAATCTGACATTTTAATTCTTAGCATAAACATAAACAAAGAGACCACACTACGTTCTGGGCAAGGCCATTATTTTAATTGATACAACGGCTGCCAAAGGTCATTTGCTGTTTTCCAAGGAAAGGCGCGTTGCACTTACATGATAATCGCTCTCGCTTTGCTTTCTGAATACATTTTTTTATGTTGTTTTTAAAATGCTTATATTATTTAATTCTATATGATCTTTTGAATTACAACCTAAGAAAAGAAAACAACTTCCACCAGGATATTTGGATGGTGGTTGTTGAAGGTCACTGTATAATGTATGTGTATCGTTTAATTTGGAAACAAATGTAGGAATAGTTTTATAGCATCCCTTTAACTTCTCTTATCTCTGCAGCTTCTAAAACTACCATTAATTTAGACAAAAACCACCAGTCTTGTCTAATACAAACAGAATAATGGGCAGAAGGTAAAACCAAAATCATCATGGCTACACAGCAGCTTCTTTATATAAACTATAGTAGTACTTATCTGTTATCTACTGTGTATCCTGTGCTTGAATGGCTGCCCCCATGGCTACACAGCAGCTTATTTATATAAACTATAGTAGTACTTATCTGTTATCTACTGTGTATCCTGTGCTTGAATGGCTGCCCCCATGGCTACAAAGCAGCTTGTTTATATAAACTATAGTAGTGTTTCTGAAGCAAACACACCTGTTTTACCAGCACAGGGCAACAGTACATTACATTGTCATTCCTTTAAAACATGTAACACCCTCTTGAACACCCCCAATGGGCCAAGGTTTTACATTCTTACTAGTGATGGGTGAATAAATTTGGCTGGCGTGAATTTTGCAGCGAATTTCCGTGTTTCGCCGCCGGCGAATAAATTCGAAAATCTCTCGTGAAAATTCACCAGTGAAATTTTTTAGACGCTCGTCCGAAATGTTGCTTGTGTCGAAATCAGTGTGCGTCAACACTATTCGGACACCCATTGACTTTAACGCCAGTGTCAGCTTGGACGCCGGCACCAATTTCAGATTTTTATGATTTTATAATGAAACGGTTAGATATCACGATTTTCCCAGTAATTTTTCACCGTTTTGCAAATTTCGCTAATTTTTTGGGAAAACGGGAGAAATTTGCCTATCACTAGTTCTTACCATATACCAGGTCCTGAGTCCCCTTTGCAAGGTAAAAAGGTACTGGGAATTCCCTCTCATGGCACTGCCTCCACCTAATGGAATCTGGAAATACACCTGTGGGTGGCTCCATTAGGAAAATATCCCCCCTCAGGCACAACTCACCCTCCGGTATCTGCCAGACACACTGCACAGGGACAAGGCTCCTGTCACTCTAAGTTGAACCTGTAGCTCACAGGCATGGGATTTCCACCATGCGGTTTCACATTTTAAGGAACAGAAGGAAATTAACCCTCAGTTTCTCTACAAACACTTTAAGTTTTTTGGTGTTACTGTTCCTTTAATAATTATGGCCCATTAAAGGATAAGTAAACCTTTAAACATAAGTAAATGTCCAATTGATGAGGGTGATATTCTAAGAACATTTGCATTGTACATGCATTATTTTTTTTTACATATAATAGCGACTAAAGAGTTCAGCTTTGAAAGTCATTTATTTCCAGAAATGCTTTACTTCCACCACCCTCATTGGTCTTTGGATATGACTGTTTATACTGATATTTCCACATAATTAATATTGTCAAAAGTAACATCGGTAGCTGCTGAACCAATTAATGGATGAACCGAAGTGCAAAATTCTTCTCAGTTCTTGCTCTGACAGTTATAATGTTGAAAATGTCACAGTCAGAGGCTTGTAATGGGCTTCTGCGCTCTTGTGTACTAATGACTTTGGACAGAGTTTGACAGTGCAATTTGGGTTTTATGTTGACTTTCTCACAGACAGACAGACCTTTAGGTGCCCAGAGCCATATATATCAGTTGTTTTCAGAACTTGTTTCCATGAGCATTTGGAAGAGCATATACTGTAAGAATTCACACTCAAGGAAAGCCCTGGAGCTATAAGCGCAAGGGATCTGAATGATGAGCAGCCAGATTACACTGGTTTATGTTTAGAGAATGGAACCAGAACCAGATGCAGCTGTGATTGGGTGAGAAGCAATGAGTTAAGGCAGGGGAAAGCCGGGTTGGGGAGAAGGAGGTTCGGACAGAAAATTCTTCACACTTATAATTTTATAACCAGATCAAAACATCATCAACATTTTAGATCACGTATTTTTACCTGAATCAATCTTATTGGTCAATTTTAATTTTATGTCATTGGATTTTATTATTAAGCATCAAAAAAGGAGAAAGCTGATTTTTATAGCTTGTCTATACATAACTTATATTTTTTCCTATATGATTTATTGTACTATATGATTTATTTTGCCTTTTTATGTGACAAACAAAAGAATTTCAGTTCCTATAACATTTTGGGCACGAGCAAGCAAGAATTTTAAGCTTAACACCTTACTAGCCAACTTTGTCAGCTTGACCTGACTTTGAGGCCCAGTTAGTATATTCAATCTTAACACAAGGAAAAGCAAGAAGAAAGGAAAAGATAAGAAGAAAACGCAAAAGCAAAAAAGAAAGAAAAACATTTTTTCCTGTTCCTGTTTTTTACACTTTGCAACCTGGCCTCTCTTCATAAATGAGTTCTTCAGTCTTACTATAACTGGCTTTAAGGTTGAGCTTCCCAAGCTACAATTTGGAGCCCTCCATAGATTCCTCCTTGGGGGTGCGGCCCAGCAGTTTACGAATAGAGATGGCGCGAACTGTTCGCCGGCGAACTTGTTCGCGCGAACATCGGGTGTTCGCGCTCGCCGGAAGTTCGCGAACGTCGCGCGACGTTCGCCATTTTGAGTTCGCCATTGTTGGCGCTTTTTTTTGCCCTCTCACCCCAGACCAGCAGGTACATGGCAGCCAATCAGGAAGCTCTCCCCTGGACCACTCCCCTTCCCTATAAAAACCGAAGCCCTGCAGCGTTTTTTCACTCTGCCTGTGTGTGCTGAAGAGATAGTGTAGGGAGAGAGCTGCTGCCTGTTAGTGATTTCAGGGACAGTTGAAAGTTTGCTGGCTAGTAATCGTTTTGATACTGCTCTGTTATTGGAGGGACAGAAGTCTGCAGGGGTTTGAGGGACATTTAAGCTTAGGTAGCTTTGCTGGCTAGTAATCTACCTTCTACTGCAGTGCTCTGTATGTAGCTGCAGTGGGCAGCTGTCCTGCTTCTGATCTCATCTGCTGACTGCTGCAATAGCAATAGTCCTTGTAAGGACTGCTTTTATTTATTTTTTTGTTCCAATACAGAGCAGTATCAAGCAGATTACTAGCCAGCAAACTTACTATCATCTGTCCCTGAAATCACTAACAGCTCTCCCCCTACACTATCTCTTCCAAGCACACACAGGCAGATTTTTCAGATACATTTTTGCCCTTGATCCCCCTCTGGCATGCCACTGTCCAGGTCGTTGCACCCTTTAAACAACTTTAAAATCATTTTTCTGGCCAGAAATGTCTTTTTTAGATGTTAAAGTTCGCCTTCCCATTGAAGTCTATGGGGTTCGCGAACCATTCGCGAACCGCTCGCATTTTTGCGCAAGTTCGCGAATATGTTCGCGAACTTTTTTTCCGACGTTCGCTACATCCCTATTTACGAATCTATGACTTTGAAGCACAACATTAATGTAGAGACAGCACAATAAAAACTTTTTTGGGGACATGATTAGGGATGTAGCGAACGTCGGAAAAAAAGTTTGCGAACATATTCGCGAACTTGCGCAAAAATGCGAACGGTTCGCGAACCCCATAGACTTCAATGGGAAGGCGAACTTTAACATCTAAAAAAGACATTTCTGGCCAGAAAAATGATTTTAAAGTTGTTTAAAGGGTGCAACGACCTGGACAGTGGCATGCCAGAGGGGGATCAAGGGCAAAAATGTATCTGAAAAATCTGCCTGTGTGTGCTTGGAAGAGATAGTGTAGGGGGAGAGCTGTTAGTGATTTCAGGGACAGATGATAGTAAGTTTGCTGGCTAGTAATCTGCTTGATACTGCTCTGTATTGGAGGGACAGAAGTCTGCAGGGATTTGAGGGACATTTTAGCTTAGGTAGCTTTGCTGGCTAGTAATCTACTGTTCTCTTTAAACAACTGCCATACGTTGACCTTGTAGGCATTGTTTGCCCAGTTTTTTTGGACGCAGCCACTGAAGCACAGTTGCCAGAAAAAATATGCCATATAAATGCTGAAAATAGTAATTTTTCGCCATACGTTGACCTTGTAGACATTGTTTGCCCAGTTTATTTTGGACGCAGCCACTGAAGCACAGTTGCCAGAAAAAATATGCCATATAAATGCTGAAAATAGTAATTTTTCGCCATACGTTGACCTTGTAGACATTGTTTGCCCAGTTTTTTTGGACGCAGCCACTGAAGCACAGTTGCCAGAAAAAATATGCCATATAAATGCTGAAAATAGTCATTTTTTGCCATACGTTGACCTTGTAGGCATTGTTTGCCCAGTTTTTTTGGTCGCAGCCACTGAAGCACAGTTGCCAGAAAAAATATGCCATATAAATGCTGAAAATAGTCATTTTTTGCCATATACGTTGAGTCAACGTATGGCAAAAAATGACTATTTTCAGCATTTATATGGCATATTTTTTCTGGCCTCTGTGCTTCAGTGGCTGCGGCCAAAAAAACTGGGCAAACAATGCCTACAAGGTCAACGACGTTGACCTTGTAGGCATTGTTTGCCCAGTTTTTTTGGCCGCAGCCACTGAAGCACAGAGGCCAGAAAAAATATGCCATATAAATGCTGAAAATAGTCATTTTTTTGGTCGCAGCCACTGAAGCACAGTTGCCAGAAAAATTATGCCATATAAATGCTGAAAATATAAATTTTTTTGGTTGCAGCCACTGAAGCACAGAGGCCAGAAAAATTATGCCATATAAATGCAGAAAATATGCATTTTTTTGGTCGCAGCCACTGAAGCACAGTTGACAGAAAAATTATGCCATATAAATGCTGAAAATATAAATTTTTTTGGTTGCAGCCACTGAAGCACAGAGGCCAGAAAAATTATGCCATATAAATGCAGAAAATATGCATTTTTTTGGTCGCAGCCACTGAAGCACAGTTGACAGAAAAATTATGCCATATAAATGCTGAAAATATAAATTTTTTTGGTTGCAGCCACTGAAGCACAGAGGCCAGAAAAATTATGCCATATAAATGCAGAAAATATGCATTTTTTTGGACGCAGCCACTGAAGCACAGTTGCCAGAAAAAATATGCCATATAAATGCTGAAAATAGTCATTTTTCGCCATACGTTGACCTTGTAGACATTGTTTGCCCCGTTTTTTTGGTTGCAGCCACTGAAGCACAGAGGCCAGAAAAAATTAAACCAGTACGGTTTGCACCCTAGTTTGTAACGTGGCGGAGGGAGGAGGACGCTAAAGGACAGCTGTGTGTGGAGTCATGAGGCTTGAAGAGAAGGACAGCTGCATAGAAGTCAGAACAAGTCTTCCGGCGTGCAGTAACCCTCCGAGATCCACCCCTCATTCATTTTAATAAAGGTCAGGTAATCGACACTTTTGTGACCTAGGCGAGTTCTCTTCTCAGTTACAATCCCTCCTGCTGCACTGAAGGTCCTTTCTGAGAGCACACTTGAGGCTGGGCAAGACAAGAGGTTCATGGCAAATTGTGACAGCTCTGGCCACAGATCAAGCCTGCGCACCCAGTAGTCCAGGGGTTCATCGCTCCTCAGAGTGTCGATATCTGCAGTTAATGCCAGGTAGTCCTCTACCTGCCGGTCGAGGCGTTCTTTGAGGGTGGATCCAGAAGGGTTGTGGCGCTGCCTTGGACAGAAAAACATTTGCATGTCTGATGTTACAGACCGGCCAAAGGGCTTTGTCCTTGCAGGTGTGCTCGTGGCAGGATTACTGGCACCTCTGCCCCTGGAATGTTGATGAGTTCCTGAAGTGACATCACCCTTAAAAGCATTGTACAACATGTTTTGCAGGCTGGTTTGTAAATGCCGCATCTTTTCGGACTTGTGGTATGTTGGTAACATTTCTGACACTTTATGCTTGTACCGAGGGTCTAGTAGCGTTGCGACCCAGTACAGGTCCTTCTCCTTAAGCCTCTTGATACGGGGGTCCTTCAACAGGCATGACAGCATGAAAGACCCCATTCTCACAAGGTTGGATGCAGAGCTATCCATCTCCGCTTCCTCATTATCAAGGACTGCATCATCCACGGTCTCCTCCCCCCAGCCACGTACAAGACCAGGGGTCCCCAAAAGGTCACCACTAGCCCCCTGGGAAGCCTGCTCCTGTTGGTCCTCCTCCTCCTCCTCCTCCACAAAGCCACCTTCCTCCTCTGACTCCACTTCTGGCACCTCTCCCTGCGTTGCAGCAGGTGCCTGGGTTCGTTCTGGTGATTCCGACCATAAATCGTGCGCTTCCAGCTCCTCGTCACGCTGGTCTACAGCCTCATCTGTCACTCGTCGCACGGCACGCTCCAGGAAGAAAGCGAAGGGTATTAGGTCGCTGATGGTGCCTTCGGTGCGACTGACCATATTTGTCACCTCTTCAAAAGGTCGCATGAGCCTGCAGGCATCGCGCATAAGCACCCAGTAACGGGGGAAAAAAATCCCCAGCTCTGCAGATCCAGTCCTACCACCCAGTTCAAAAAGGTACTCGTTGACGGCCCTTTGTTGTTGCAGCAGACGTTCCAACATAAGGAGCGTTGAATTCCAGCGAGTCTGGCTGTCAGAAATCAAACGCCTGACTGGCATGTTGTAGCGCTGCTGAATGTCAGCAAGGCGTGCCATGGCTGTGTAGGAACGTCTGAAATGGGCCGACACCTTTCTGGACTGGG
The DNA here is from genome assembly GCA_038501925.1 of Xenopus petersii. Classification (NCBI taxonomy): domain Eukaryota; kingdom Metazoa; phylum Chordata; class Amphibia; order Anura; family Pipidae; genus Xenopus; species Xenopus petersii. Next base: position 148,376,279 of record CM076678.1, on the reverse strand, counting down.
TGAGAACGTCCTGGAATCCTGGGTACTTGGAGACAAAACATTGGACTATTAAATTTAACACATGTGCCATGCAGGGCACATGTGTTAAATTGCCCAGTCTCAACGCTGCCAACAGATTGCTTCCATTGTCACACACCACTTTTCCGATCTGCAGTTGGTGTGGGGTCAGCCACCGATCGGCCTGTGACTGCAGAGATGACAGGAGTACAGATCCGGTATGGTTTTTGCTTTCCAGGCACGTCATCCCCAAGACAGCGTGACAACGGCGTACCTGGCACGTCGAATAGCCTAGGGGGAGCTGGGGGTGCACAGGTGTGGAGGAGGAGAAGGAGGACCCAGCAGCAGAGTAAGAAGAAGAAGAGGAAGAAGACGAGGTAGAGAGCGATGGAGGAGTAGAGGTGGTGGCAGAACCGCGTGCAATCCGTGGCGGTGACACCAACTCCACTGTTGTTGTTGAGCTACCCATTCCCTGCTTCCCAGCCATTACCAAGTTCACCCAGTGGGCAGTGTAGGTGACATACCTGCCTTGACCATGCTTGGAGGACCATGCGTCAGTAGTCATATGGACCTTTGGCCCAACACTAAGTGACAGAGATGCGGTAACTTGGCTCTGCACATGTTGGTACAGGTGTGGTATTCCCTTTTTAGAAAAAAAATTGCGGCCGGGTACCTTCCACTGCGGTGTCCCAATTGCTACAAATTTGCGGAAGGCCTCAGAGTCCACCAGCTGGTATGGTAAAAGCTGGCAGGCTAAGAGTGCAGACAAGCCAGCTGTCAGACGCCGGGCAAGGGGGTGACAGTCAGACATTGGCTTCTTACGCTCAAACATGGCCTTCACAGAAACTTGGCTGGTGGCAGATGACTGGGAATGGGAACAGGTGGTCAAGGTGGAAGGCGGAGTGGAGGGTGGTTCAGACGGGTCAAGGAGAGCAGAGGTAGAGCAGTAAGATGCTGGACCAGAAGGAGTGTGGCTTTTAGTTTGCCTGTTGCCTTTGAGGTGTTGCTCCCAAAGTGTTTTGTGCTTGCCGCTCATGTGCCTTCGCATAGAAGTTGTACCTATGTGGCTGTTGGGCTTACCAAGGCTCAGTTTCTGACTGCACTCATTGCAAATTACAATGCTTTTGTCAGAGGCACACACATTAAAAAAATCCCACACTGCTGACTTTTTGGAAGTGTGCGATCTGGCGGTAACAGTAGAAGTTGGCGGCATTGGCGGCAATGGCGGGTGCGTTGGCCGGCTGAACACAGGTGCCGATACATGTTGTTGCCCTACTGATCCCTGCGGGCTGTCCTCCCTGCTTCTTCTAAGTCTTATTCTCCTACTGCCTCTCTGACTCTCCGTCTCTCCATCTGAACTACCCTCCTCTTGCTCTCTTCTACTAGGCACCCACAAAACATCAATCTCCTCATCATCATTCTCCTCAGATGCATCAATTTCTTCTGACACATCACAGAAGGAAGCAGCAGCGGGGACCTCCTCCTCATCACTCATCATTATGTCCATCTCTGTCGTGTTCTCTGCCAGAATTAAATCTGGTGTAACGTCCTCATCTCCTTCATCTTCTTCTGGCAATAATGGTTGCGCATTACTCAGTTCAAGAAACTCATGGGAAAATAACTCCTCTGACTCCAGTGAAGAAGGGGCACCGGTGGTGGAGGAAGTGTTACGTGGGGTGGCCATAGCAGTGGAGGATGAGGAGGATGTTGTGGTAAAGTTAGAAACGGTAGAGGATGGGGTGTGCTGTGTAAGCCAGTCAACTACCTCTTCAGCATTTTGGGAGTTCAGGGTCATTGGCTTTTTAAAACTGGGCAATTTGCTAGGGCCACAGGATTGCATAGCAGCACGGCCCCTAGCACGGCCTCTGCGTGGCGGCCTGCCTTTGCCTGGCATTATTTTTAAAAAAACAACAACAACAAAAACTCAGTTGGTTTTTCTGGAAACGATAATACACACAGCTAGATGGCGGTTTGAAGAAAACAGTGTGCAAATAATGCCTACAAGGTCAACGTATACACAGCGGTGGATACGGATTACGTAAAATATATGAATGCTGCTTGAAAAAAAGTAACTCAAGTGGTTTTTCTAGAGACGATAATATTATCAATATTTAGACAAAATGTGAACAAGCTCACACAGCTAGATGGCGGTTTGAAGAAAACAGTGTGCAAATAATGCCCACAAGGTCAACGTATACACAGCGGTGGATACGGATTACGTAAAATATATGAATGCTGCTTGAAAAAAAGTAACTCAAGTGGTTTTTCTAGAGACGATAATATTATCAATATTTAGACAAAATGTGAACAAGCTCACACAGCTAGATGGCGGTTTGAAGAAAACAGTGTGCAAATAATGCCTACAAGGTCAACGTATACACAGCGGTGGATACGGATTACGTAAAATATATGAATGCTGCTTGAAAAAAAGTAACTCAAGTGGTTTTTCTAGAGACGATAATATTATCAATATTTAGACAAAATGTGAACAAGCTCACACAGCTAGATGGCGGTTTGAAGAAAACAGTGTGCAAATAATGCCCACAAGGTCAACGTATACACAGCGGTGGATACGGATTACGTAAAATATATGAATGCTGCTTGAAAAAAAGTAACTCAAGTGGTTTTTCTAGAGACGATAATATTATCAATATTTAGACAAAATGTGAACAAGCTCACACAGCTAGATGGCAGTTTGAAGAAAACACTGTGCAAATACTGCCCACAAGATCAACGTATACACTACTACAGCGGTGGATACGGATCTCGTAAAATTTATTATGGCTGCTTGAAAAAAGTCACTCCGGTGTTTTTTCTGGAGACGGTAATATTATGGATATTTAGACAGAATGTGAACAAGGTCACACAGCTAGATGGCAGTTGGTTGAATAACACACTGGGCAAAAAATGCCTACAGGGCAAATAATGCCTAAAAGGTCAACTTATACACTACTACAGCGATGGATACGGATTACGTAAAATTTATTATGGCTGCTTGAAAAAAGTCACTCCGGTGTTTTTTCTGGAGACGGTAATATTATGGATATTTAGACAGAATGTGAACAAGGTCACACAGCTAGATGGCAGTTGGTTGAATAACACACTGGGCAAAAAATGCCTACAGGGCAAATAATGCCTAAAAGGTCAACTTATACACTACTACAGCGATGGATACGGATTACGTAAAATTTATTATGGCTGCTTGAAAAAAGTCACTCCGGTGTTTTTTCTGGAGACGGTAATATTATGGATATTTAGACAGAATGTGAACAAGGTCACACAGCTAGATGGCAGTTGGTTGAATAACACACTGGGCAAAAAATGCCTACAGGGCAAATAATGCCTAAAAGGTCAACTTATACACTACTACAGCGGTAGTAAAATAAAAAAAAGTAAAATAAAAAAAAAATGAATATTAAAAAAAAAAAAATTAAAGTTGGTGCTGCTGAACTACTAGGAGCAGCAGATTAGCACACCAGTCCCACTCCCCAACACTGCTAGACTAATAGCACTGGGCTCTTATAGTAGTAGTAGTAGTAGTAGTAGTAGTAAAACAACAAAAAAATAAATAAAAGCAGTCCTTACAAGGACTACTGTTATTGCAGCAGTCAGCAGATGAGATCAGAAGCAGGACAGCTGCCCACTGCAGCTACATACAGAGCACTGCAGTAGAAGGTAGATTACTAGCCAGCAAAGCTACCTAAGCTTAAATGTCCCTCAAACCCCTGCAGACTTCTGTCCCTCCAATAACAGAGCAGTATCAAAACAATTACTAGCCAGCAAACTTTCAACTGTCCCTGAAATCACTAACAGGCAGCAGCTCTCTCCCTACACTATCTCTTCAGCACACACAGGCAGAGTGAAAAAACGCTGCAGGGCTTCGGTTTTTATAGGGAAGGGGAGTGGTCCAGGGGAGAGCTTCCTGATTGGCTGCCATGTACCTGCTGGTCTGGGGTGAGAGGGCAAAAAAAAGCGCCAACAATGGCGAACCCAAAATGGCGAACGTCACGCGACGTTCGCGAACTTCCGGCGAGCGCGAACACCCGATGTTCGCGCGAACAAGTTCGCCGGCGAACAGTTCGCGCCATCCCTAGACATGATTTATAATGATTGCAAGTTATTTTTGGAGCTTTGTGATCAAGTTCACCAACTATAGATAAAGGCTTGCAGGCTTAGTAATACAGATATAACCACCATCGTGCGCTGCTATACTTACAGGTATGGGACCTGTTATCCAGCCTGGTGTTTTCTTGATAATGGATCTTTCTGTAATTTGGATATTCATATTTTAAGTCTACTAGAAAATCATGTTAACATTAAATAAACCCAATAGGCGGTTTTGCCTCCAATAGGGATTACTTATATCTTAGTTTGGATCAAGTACAAGGTACTGTTTTATTATTACACCATTTTTTAAAAAATATTTGGATTATTTGGATAAAATGGAGTCTGTGGTAGACGGCCTTTCTGTAATTTGGAGCTTGCTGGATAACGGGTTTTCAGATAACAGATCTCATACCTGTTTTAAACTTTCTAACTGCTGATTTTCGGCTTCCAATAGATAAAGTCTTGCAGGCTTAGTAATATAGATATTGCCATCATCGGGCACTACTATGTCTATTATCCTTTCCAACTGTTAATTCTCAACTTCCAACTATATGCATTGCTCAAATCAACTAGCCCTGTATGGAGCCCCTAAAGATATCTGTGTATATGTCTCTAGCAGAGAGAAGACCGAAATCTCTACCATGCACAGGACCCCATTTCCATTTATACTACCACCAGGTGATTTCTCCAGCTGAGAGCCACCCAACTCAAACCTACTTGGTAAAGAAACTTTTCAACTAATATTTTAAATAATTTGTATTAGTAAAAAACACGAGGGTCCCAAAACAGTCAGAGAAAATCCAGAATGACTTTATATGGAATGGAACGGCTTCTTAGAAGAGGAAAAACAACCCGGAGAGCTAAAGTTAGCAGAGAGACATTGGGACATTGGGAATGAAGAGGGTGCTTTGCATGATTTATCCTCGGAACTGTTAATGGCCTTTTATTATAATGTTAAGAGATTTATTCATTTCTCATTTTATTATCTGAAGGACATAAATCATGATACTGGTACTGGAAACTTTCTGCAGCCTTCATTTAATTAAATAGAGAAAAATGACAGTGCCGGGCGGATTAAGTAATCAAATTGTGTTCCAATGCTCCTGATTATTTTACGTTATTTACAGAGCAAACGCTCCTCCTATGGTTTTTTGTTTGTTAACTATTTTGTAGTTGGGACTGAACTAACCTTCAGAAGGTTGAGTGGTTTCCTATTCTTTATTCTCAATATATAGAAAAAAGGGTGGCAGCCTATTGCCCCTTAAATTCAGGAAATATATTTGCACTTCAAAATTGTTTAATTGTTATCCGGAATGGTCTGGTCCTGGAGTCTTCCAGACAAGGGATAGTTCTGTCATTTGGATCTCCATACCTAAATTCTACAAAAAAATTAATTAAACCCAATAGGATTGTTTTGCCTTCAATAAGGCCTAATTATATCTTAGTTGGAATCCAGTTCGAGCTCCTGTTTTATTATAACAGAGAAAAAGGAAATAATTTTTAAAAATGTAATTATTTGATAAAAATGGATTCTATGGGAGATGGCCTTCCTGTAATTTGGAGGGTTCTGGATAATGGATTCCATACCTGTATAAGAAAATACCCTACTTGGTATTGTAAGGCATCATATAATTATTACATTTTAATGCGAAAAACCACAGGGCAAAGATTGTAGGTTAGTCTCTAGGACCTTCGTTGACTGATACCAAAGCACTGACCACAGGTGGGCCTAGTACTTTTATTTCACATACCTTCCTAACAAGGCCCCAGGAGACATTGTTTTCAACCTTTGGTATTTGGTTCTCTGAGCATCTTCTTTGTTTTTTCTTGAAAAGGCGCCAACTGCTACTGGGGGATTCTGAGATTGAGAGTTGTGGAAAGGCGACATGCTCTAGTCTCCAGTTCTGAAGGCTTTTCATACGGTTCTTTCATGATACAAATATATTGTTTAAGGTTGACGTATTGTAGTATAAGAATAAATGAGCCCACATTACCATTTTTCTGTTTTATCCTCAAGCAACAGAGCATTACATTAATTGACTTGTCTTATTAATTCAATAAGCTCCTTCCAATCTGAAATGCTAAGCTCGGTTTTCGTTCCTTCTTCTTTTCCTTTTTTTTACCACTTCTTGTTGTTGCAAGAAGGGCTCTAAGGCTCGGGTTCCTCAGATGTGCGCACTTCACTGAATAATTTAATGCTCTGCTGAATGTCTACTTTTTTCATGGTTCAATATAATTCTCACTGCATACAGCGAAGAAAAAACACTACAGTCGTTATGTCAAACACAAGGTTCCTAAAACAAAAAAAAACAACCTAGGGCATTATCCAGTAAATGTTTTCCAGGACCAACTTCACTGAATAAAGCGTCGGAAGTTGCACTTGACCAACGGTATCATTCAATGGTAATTCCTATATCATTGATAACCTATCATTTATAATATCCCTCATTACCCTTTAGAATCATTTTAAATTATGAATTTTTGCTTTTCCCTAGGGGTCCATTTATTAAACCTTGAATTTATCTGGTCAAGGTTTTTAAGGGGAAAACACAAATTTTTCATGGAAAAAGGAAAAGGAATCTGAAAATACTCCATCTCAAACCTGTCGAGGTCATGTAGAAGTCAATGGCAGATGTCCCTGAAGTTGTTTCTTGACATTGTGATCTGCGCTGGATAAAGTCAGGGATAAAGTAGAGTTTTTGCAGCGAAAATTTTCTAAAGTTGAGTTTTCGGGGAAAAATAGTATGATATGAATTGATGCTCGACTTTGTCGTGATGCATTGTCGCTTTGACTTTTTCGAGAAAAAATGATAAATAAGTTCAGTTCGTGGAAGGGAGTTTGGTCGATTTGATTTCATAAAAAACTGAGATAAACTCAAGTTTTACTAAATAACCTAAGGGGCATGTTGAAATCAATGGAAGCTGCCCTTCTTTGTTTGTGGTTTTAGATGTTTTCAGAGATGTTCGTTTCCATACAAACCTTCTTCCATTCAAGAAAAGTTCAAGGTTTTCAGATTTTTTTTTTTTCAGATCGCTAAGTGGCAAATTTTGCTTGTGCTTTTTATAACCTGATCCGTCACGTCATTCATGGCTTTAGAGTAAATGAGTTTAATCATGGTTTTAAAAAGCACAAATACCACTAAAACGTCACCTTTATTAAATGGGCCTCCCTGTGTCCTTACCCCTTTGCGTATACTGTATATTCTATATGTGCTCTCCTAATTTCAACTTTAATTTTCTTTCTATGTATTGGAGGTCACAAGGGCATTTCAAACAGTCAATCACATTACAAGTATCACAAGTAATCAAGCTATTTATCCTAAATTCAGGTGGTCTGTTTGCAATCACACTTTGTAACTCAGTTGCTAACTTAAGAACATGCCAATGTTTTTTTTTTAAATAATTTCTACCCTGTAGCCTTTCTTACTGATCTTTGTTACAAAAGGGACTATCTCCTTTTAACTTTTCCTTTAGCATATGTGGGAAGATTCTCTTTTGTAATGGTAGGCAGAGAAGAGACAGGGACACATACAAATGCAGAAAAAGAAATACTTTGCCTTTAATTGTTGAACAAAAAACACAGTGGGGCAGATTTACTAAATAGCGAAGTGGATTTCACCAGAAATCACATCAACAGGGACATCGGCAATTCACTAATAGGCGCAGATGACAATTCGCCAGTGAAAGGGACTGTTGCTAGTGTTCATTTGCACTCTATAGCCAGACGACTTTTCTGAACGTTGCCTCTTTCGTTAGAGTTGACTTCGCCACCTCAGACCAGACGAACTGCTACAATGAAGCTAGATCTTCCTCAATCTTCTGTCAATTACATCATGTCCTGTCTGCCGAAAATACATAGAATGTTGAAAAACGCTGGTGACTTTTCCTTTTTTTAAGCGGGATTTCCTGCAAAAGTCCAAACAAAATTTTACCCCAGACATTTGAGGGCCATGGAACATTAATTTTACAGTGGGCGCATGTGTCTTAATTAACTCTCTTGCCTTTATTAAGGTTCCTAGTACATTTGTAATAAAAGTGGCCACTTCAAGCATTTGCACCAACATCTCTAATACAGACTCCATACAACTTTAATGTACCCGCCCTATTCAAATTAAGCTAAGCATAAGATCACAAGCGACTTTTCGTTAGGCATAAACAAACGCTAGCGATTCTTCGCTAGGAAATGCTTACACTGAAGCAGTATCGCTAGCGAAAAGTCACCAGCGTTCGGCGCCAAAGACGCAACTTTGCCTATTAGTGGATAAGCAAAGTGGTGCAAAGTGATGTGAAGTGTGCGAAACGGGCAACAATTAGCCCCATTAACAGGGTGTTTCTCTTCATAAGGCAATTTAGCATCAAAATATAGCAGTCTCTCATTTATGAGATCTGACTACACCAGGGCATCTCCCAGACTCTGGTCCACTACAAGGTCAGCAACCTGTTACTCACAGCTCCAAGTCAGCTTTTCTGCTGTACTTTCATCAAAACACTCAGCATCTCTCCAGCCACAGTCACCAGTCCCTTGGCACTAGCTTCTCTCAAGCTCAGGCACTCTGTTTTTTTTTTATCAGACACTCTCTGAGTCTCCACAGGCCCCTTGGTCCACTCTCAGGCTTTTGTTCCCACACCAGGAACACCCAAGACTGTGTCTCTTCCAGACATCCAGGGAAGAGCCCATAGGTATGAGAGCGCAACCCTTTTACCTGCAATGGCAGCTCTGCTCTCAGCTGCCATCTAATTACTTGATTGGAGGGAATATTAACCCTATATGGAGTAGACATTCCCTTCAGCTTAAAGTGGACCTGTCACCCAGAAATGAAAAGCTGTATAATAATAGTCCTTTTCAAATCAAACATGAAATCCAAATACATTTTTATATTAAAGCTGTTGTAAACTCATTTAAAAATCTCAGCTGTCAATCAAATATTGTCTGCCCCTCCTCTATGCCTTAGACAATTACTTTCACTTTCCATTCAGCACTTCCTACATGTCACTGCTCTCCCCACATTCCCCAGTTCTCTTCACCATTTAATTGTGTAGCCAGGACATGGGGATGGACATCAGGTCCCCCATTCTGGTGCACAAACAAGATTCTGAGATGATACAAGTCTTAATAACAGTGTCCACAAAATGGCTCCTGCCTGCTTGTTATAATTATGAATTCCCAGACTGAAGGAAACAAGATTCAAATAATTTATATAGTGTAATTAAAATGTATTTTGCTTGACTAACGGGATAAAATAGGATTAGTGATAATTTTTTTGGGTGACAGGTCCCATTTAAATGCATTCTTTTCTCTACATTTTCATGCAATACAGATGTCACATATCTCATGTCTCTTCATTCCTTTGCTTCTGTAATAAATCTCTAATCATGTTCCTCATTAAGTGGTATTAGAGCTTTTTGAAACCATAATTAAACTGTATGTCTCTAAAACCACGGATGCCATGAAAGTTTTTAAACAATCAGAATATAAAAAGTAGAAATGGAAAAAAATGGAGTTTATCGCAGTTTTAAGAAAACAAAGTCGACCAAACACCCATTTAAGAATGGAACTCATTTATCAATAATTCTTCTGAAAAAAATCATAACGAAAAAGTGTTGTGACAAAATCGAGCAGCAATTCAAATTGTATGATTGATGCTCCGAAAACTCAACTTTATCAAAATGGCAGTGCGAGAACTCGACTTTTTTGTATCTAATCACATCCTTCAGTGCAGTACAATAATATATATATATATATATATATATATATATATATATATATATATATATACTGAGAAAGATCTGAATTATGAGAGTGCCACCTTCCACAGGAACACAGTACCTTGTACTTCATGGTAACTAAGATGCAAAACGAATCCTACTGGGTTTATGTAGGGGATTATTTATTAAGGGGTCGAGTTGTGAAATCTGGAAAAATTTGAGTTGAAAGCCACAATCCAAAAATCCACCATCACAGACCTGCCAAGGTCCTGTATAAGTCAATGGGAGAGGCACCTATCTCAATTTGAAGTTTCCGTGGCCTGTGCTGGGTTTTGACCTTTTTTTTTTGAGCCATTCGGGAAAAAAGCCTGAACAATTTGAGTAATTCAGGAAAACCCCAAAAAAATTGAATGATTCCGGTTTTCGCTAGGTTTTTCCACGATCCAATTAACTTGAGATAAGCTAAAATCGGGCATGGAAGTTTGATTGTGGGTTTTTTTTTTTTTTTTTTAATAAAACGTGAGATAAATTCGGATTTTAGTAAATAACCCCTTAATGTTTAAATGTTTTAAATACATGATCAAAATTGCAGAAAAAAACATGAAGCAGAAAACCCCTAAGAATTCTGTATAAATTATATATATATATATACACAGTATATATATTAGGGATGCACCGAATCCACTTTTTTGGATTCGGCCGAACCCCCGAATCCTTCACGAAGGATTCGGCTGAATACCGAACCGAATCCGAACCCTAATTTGCATATGCAAATTAGGGGTGGGAAGGGGAAAACATTTTTTACTTCCTTGTTTTCTGACAAAAAGTAACGCAATTTCCCTCCCTGCCCCTAATTTCCATATGCAAATTAGGATTCGGATTCGGTTCGGCTGGGCAGAAGGATTCGGCCGAATCCGAATCCTGCTGAAAAAGGCCAGATCCTGGCCGAATCCCGAACCGAATCCTGGATTCGGTGCATCCCTAATATATATATATATATATATATAAAAAGTTAAATTTTTAGAAATACTGTAGAAAGAATACTATGAAAGAAGTTCAATTTATGAAGCACAGGTAGGGAAGCTACAGACCAGTTATCCCCTTATTGGGGCTCATTAGCGCAGCATGCGGCGTCTGATCAGCATATCTCATGCTTAGTGTGTGATTTTCATTGTACAGCCCATTTATAATCAGACAAGTACAGCCCTAGATATGACAGGTGCCTTCACTGAAGAACTCTTTTGCTGCACCTTCCTCGACATTCCATGACTCCCCCCTCCAGATATTATTCATGGGAACTGAATATTGTTTATCACAGTAAAGGTCTAGTCAATCACAGAAGCCTGAGCAGTTTGGAGACATAAAAGGGGTGGAATATGGATTTATTAACCTTGAAAAAAGTAGATGTTCTGCTCCTCAAAAATTCAGCAAAAAGTTAAAACAAATCTGCATTGTGTCAGCTACAGCTCACCTCTAAATAAGTTCAGCACTCAAAGAGCTTACAGTTATATATATATATATATATATATATATATATATATATATATATATATATATATAAAAATATATATTAGTGTTGCACTTGCTATAGCTTATTGTAAGCAGTGGCACATACTATTAATTCTCTTCTTGTTGATTATAATAAACATTAAGTGTCTCATTTATTAAATCTAAAATTTTCAATGAATTTTTTTAGAGATTAATCATACCCAGGCACATTTCAGCTATTACTGCCACCTGAGGCGGTGTTCAGAATGCTGCCCCCCACCCGTCGCACTTACTTAGAGATTGCCGATGGGGGTCCGGAGGGAGCCGCCTCTCTAGCGCAGAGAGCTCAATTTAATAACCGGAAATTTGGCTCTTAAAGTTACCTGGAGTGGCTTTTTGCCGCCCCTGGTAACTTCTGGGGAGCTGCCGTCTAAGGCAAGATGCTTACCTTGCCTCATGGCAGAAATGCCCCTGATCATACCCCAAAGCTGCTAAAATGCTGGATCTGAAAATACTCCATCTTAAACCTGTCGAGGTCATGTAGAAGTCAATGGCAGATGTCCCTGAAGTTGTTTCTTGACATTGTGATCTGCACTGGACAGTAGTGCAACTATCGGGCGCGGGTGCAGCTTGTGCAACTGTGCACCCACCTTAAGAAACTATTATCGCTGCGAATTTGCACAAGCGCTAACTGTCCACCCAACTCCAGAAACTATTATGGGTGAGGATTTGAGAAATCCGATTTGCACACGCGCTAACTTCTGTCGGGCCCTGAGGGGGTGCGGGCTATTGATGTGCGGGTCGAGAATTTCTCGACCCGCACTCGACTCTAACCGCCCGCTCCCTACCCACACCCGACCTGGGCCCGCTGCTCCCCTTTATTTATAGACCCGCGCAGTGACGTCACAAAAGTCTATAAATTCCGGTGCCGGAAGCCAGCAGTACTAGGTGGCAGGCGGGGAGAGCAGGAGAAGAGCTCGACCCGCATCCACCTGAGCATTTTATTCAGGGATCGGCCCGAACCCGCCTGACCCGCAGGTAAACCTGTGGGTCCCGCGGAGCCTGGGGTCGGCCCGCACATCACAAGTACCGGCTCCGGTGCAATTGCACCCGCTGTATTTCCGCTCCTGGCACCGAATAATCCAATAAAGTCTAGGTTTTTCGTCCGATAATCCGATAAAATTGAGTTTTCACATCGACAATTCGATAAAAACTGGCAGACGTACAATTCGAATTGACACTCAATTTTGTTGAGATGTTTTTTTGTCTAGAAAAAATATTGATAAATGAGTTCAATTTGTGGATGGGAGTTTGGTCGACTTTGTTTCAATAAAAAAACTGAGATAAACTCAAGTTTTAGTAAATAACCCCCTGAGGGGAATTAAGGTTGCATGAGAAATCGAGGGATCCAAAACACTGACCTGGTCACTCCCATTATCCTTCCCCCATTATACCTAACCCTACTTACACTCCACCCAAACCCTTTCCCTTTAATGGGATGTCCCGTGGCCAGTTTCCGACTGGGACACCAGGGGCCCACCCAAAAACCTTTGACTAGATGCCCACCAATTAATCTTAGCCAGGGGGCAACTCTTAGTACTATTTTTCTTCTTCTCCTCACTCAACCTCTATTCTTTATATACTATAATCTATTTTTCCAACTATTTAGCCTCTTTGTTCTCATAAAAATAAGGAATGGCCATGAAATAGGCCAAATGTTTAGCAGCATGAGGGCCTGTGGCAGTCTGGGCCCCACCTCTCCCTTCCCAGAGGTGGCATAAAAGCTACATTGCTGTATGTATGTATATTTTTATTTGTATAGCGCTCCTTGAGGGCAAAGCACTGTACAGCAAAAAAATAAATTAGTAATAACAAACAAGGGGTCATTGCAATAATAAGTAACAATAAGTGCATTATTAGAAATACAATTCACATAAATAAAAAAATATAATTACAATACAGATTAAGTGCTCAGTGTCAAGGAGACAAAAGGATGGAGGACCCTACCCCGTAGGGCTTACAATCTAAATGGGAGGGTAATTTACACAATTGCTGTATCACTACTTTTATTTAAAAACATTAATAATGTTGTCATATAAATAGGTGTGAGCTTGAAAACAATGTGTAGAAGCTAACACTATAAATCATGCCTGAATTTGTCCCCTTGGCTTTAACAGAGGTTTAAATAAAAATATATTTAATAAATAAAAAATAAAGACATTGATTCATTGTGCACCATGATAGCATTTTAATACCATATTGTACACACTTGTATAAAGACTTCCCCCACTTTTATGTATTTTTTATATATACACAAATATAAGTGTTGGCATTTTGTTGCCTGTAGACTACAACATGGGTCAGATCGAACGCTGGTGATTTCTTTCTCTGTTCGCATATGAATATTTATTTACCGTCATAAACTAATTATTCTTAACCTTGTTAACATAGGAATAAGTCAGCAGCATATGCAACGCTGCTCTTGGGATTTAATGGGCAGATGTACGCAGTCTATCTCCATGGGAAATACTTATATTAAATTATGTGGGTAAAGCTCTGTTAAAGGAAAGCATTTTGAGTTTCACCTGGCAGCAAAGTATATGTAGTGTGAATAATGTTCATGTTAATGCCGGAGGGGGGGGGGTTTAGAATATAGAAAAGCTGGTAGAAATTTCCTTATGTAAGATTGCTTGTGATGACATCACAAAAATCTTCCTCTATAGGAACATACATAAATGTTTTATTAGCAGGTGCTCAGTATAGAGCTTTCTTGCCTCCTCACTGTACAGATTGGCTGTGAAGGAATATGGTCTTGCAGGGCCGCCATCAGAAATCACGGGGCCCCACACAACAAAATTTTCTGGGCCCCCTTGCCACGCCTCCCTTAAGGCTTCAAGGGCCCGCGTGGGGCTTCAGGGGCCCGCGTGGGGATTCAGGGGCCCACGTGGGGCATCAAGGTCCCACACGGGCTTTCAGGGGCCAGCATGGGAGCTACAAGGGCTCGTATTAGGGCTTCAGGTGCCTGCATTAGGGCTTCAGGGGCCCGCACATTGGGGGGGTCACATTGGTGTTCAAGGGCTCACCAATGTGCATTGTTGATGCGATGCGACACGACTGTCGGATGCAGACGCTGCATGCTGCATCTGCATCCAACAGTCATGTCGCATCGCATCAACAATGCAACACGATCCGACAATAGCATTACTTACTTTATTTCCATTGCATCCGTCGTGATGCCTGCGTTTTGGGCAGCGCGTCGGATTGCGCCGGAATCGGAGTCCTGCCCTTAGAGTCAACTTTGTTTTAAAGCAATATTACTCCCATACACAAAGCAAGATCTCAACTGATTTGGTGTGAAAGAACCTGACTGGCCAACTGACTGCAACTAAATAACGATGAAAGATGAAGTGGAACACGAAATCCAAGCAAGACCTGATCACCCAAGATCAGTGCCGAACCTTAGTAATGCTCTAGAGCTGTGGTCCCTAACCAGTGGTTCGTGAGTAACATGGATGTTGCTGCCAATGGCCTCAAAGCAGGAGCTTATTTTTGAATTCCAGGCTTGGATGCAAGTTTTGGTTGTATAAAAACCAGATGTACTGCCAAACAGAGTCTCCTGTCAGTCAACATAGTGGCCTTCATATAGCCAATCATATCCATTATTTAGGACACCAGGAACTGTTTTAATGATTATGTTGCTCCCCAACACTTTTTATATTTGAACGTTGCTCATGGGTAAAACATGTTGGGACTTCTTGCACTAGGGCCTGAGTTGAAGTAACATCTAGTGGATAGGGATGTAGCGAACTGTTCGCCGGCGAACTAGTTCGCGCGAACTTCGACTGTTCGCGTCCGCCGCAAGTTCGTGAACGTCGCGGTCAAAAACCGTTCGATCATTCGACCATTCGATTCCTTCGACCGCTAAAATCGAAGGATTTTCGTTCGAATCGAACGATCGAAGCCATTGGATTGAATGAAATCATTCGATCGAATGGCTTCGATCGTTCGATTCGAACGAAAATCCTTCGATCGAACGATTAAAATCCTTCGATCGCTCGAATCGAACGATTTTCGGATGTTCGAAGTTCGCGAACTGTTCGCATTTTTTGCCGGTGTTCGCGAACGGCGTTCGCGAACACATAGTCGGCGGTTCGCTACATCCCTACTAGTGGAAAACCATCCCCAGCAAAGTAGAGATGAATGGACAAACCTCGTATTTCAACATTGGGTTTTGCAATGAGATGCTGGACAGGTAGGTGTCCAGAGGCTTTTTAAATTTTGTATTTAAGCTCTTATTTATCCTCTTTCAAATAAAATCTGATTGCTTAATGTCAATATTACATAGGTATAACCATGCAATACAACTTTACGATTTCAATTTAGTGAGAAAAAGTTTTATCATGTGAAAACTCATGGACAAGATTCAATTTGAGATGCAATTCAATTTAGAAAAATGTATCTCATGGTTTATCACATGAAGACTGGGGGAAAACTGAAAACCGAATTTGGAGAAAAGTTTTTTCCACTGGAATTGAATCTCGTCCTTGGATTTTCACGTGATAAACTTTTTCTTACTGGATCTCGCCCATTGGGCCAGATTCAGTTCAGTGAGAAAAACGTTTATGACGTAAAAAGTCATGGACGAGATTCAATTTGAGATGCAATTTAATGGCGTTTTCACATGATAAACCATGAGATAAGTTTTTCTGAATTGAATCTCATTCTTGAGTTTTCATGTGATAAACCTTTTTCTCACAGACTTGAATCTGGCCATTTATAGGTTAAGGTAGAGAGATCCAATGTAGATTTGTTTGTTTGTTTGTCAGAAAGAAATAAACTTATTTTGTGTAAATATCTAAAATTGAGTGATTTTATACTCGTAATCCTCTGCATAATCAGAAAGATCATTTCTTTAGATAAACAAGGAAATTAAATTACATATTGGTGCAGAAGAGCGTTGGCGTGAAATGTGATTATGCGGTTCTTTTCTTCTTGTTTAGTTGTGACAGTAATTCTCTAGCTTTAATAGATCTATACACAGAATTAACACTGATAAATAAGGCTCTAAAATACAGATGCATCAATAAATAGGCACTGCTGTCTCTGTTCCATTGTATAGTCAGCTCCAAATAGATTATTTGTGTAATCAAGCACTGGCTCACTCATGTGTGATATAAGATAATCTTCTACTGTCCATTGGCTTCCAAGAGTGGAACGTAGTAAAACAGAGGAGTCACAAGACAGAGAATAGACTAGTGATGTTCAGACTTTTTGGGTTGAAGGTTTGAAGTCATTTAATAAGAGGACCCTCTTACCCATATAAATATAGAACAGAAACATTTCTGTATGCTGAAAGAGTTCACCCAAACTGGCTCCCTAACTGACATTAAAGGGGACCTGTCACCCTAATAAATAATCCAAATCCTATTTTATGATGTTATTAAAGCAAAATTTTTACTTGCACTTTATAAATGACTTAAATCTTGTTTCTTTTAGTTTTGGAATTAAAAATCCCATGAAGCAGGCAGGCGCCATTTTGTGGGCATTGTTATTAAGGCAAGCTTTTTCATCATGCCAAAATCTGGTTTATGCAACAGAATGGGGCACCTGATGTCCATGTCCTTGCACTGGCTAACCAATTAGATGGTGAGGAGAGAAGGGGAATGTGAGGAGAGCAGTGACATCAAGGAAGTGCAAAATGGAAAGTGAAAGTAATTGTCTGCTTCACCTCTATGCCTAAGGCATAGAGGGGCAGGCATAATATGATTGACAGCTGAGATTTTTAATTGAGTTAATAATGGGTATGGATTCTAGAATTAAAAAAATAGTTTGTGTTTCATCATTTATTTGAAAAGTACTTTTATTATACAGCTTTTTATATGTTAGTGACAGGTCCCCTTTAAAAGGCATGTAAAGTCTAAAATAGAATAAGGCTAGAAATGCTGTATTTTGTATACTAAATATAACCATGAACTTTCTGCACCACAAGCCTAATCAAACAAATAATTTATGCTTTCAAAGTTGGCTACAGGGGGTCACCATCTTGTAACTTTGTTATACATCTTTGCAAGACCAAGACTGTGCACATGCTCAGTGTGGTCTGGGCTGCTTAGGGACCATCATAAACAAAGCTGTTTGAGTTCTGCATGGCTGGGAAGTAAGGCGGGGGCTCCCCCTGCTGTTCATAAGTATGATTGTTTCCCTGCTCAGCAGTTAGGGACCATCTGACAATTCCTATCCACACCAGTAAATGAAGGGAGAATTTCACTGCACACAGTCAAGTTTCTTATAAAAATGGTACACATTTTTTAATTAAAGTATATTGGAGATAGGTTTCTTTATCATTAAAGAAAGTAAAAATGGGATTTTATTGTTTTGCCTTTAACAGACTGATTGACATTCAAGCTGGGACATCCAGGAATATATAGGATAACAAATGAACACTCCCTTCTAAACTTTCCCCTAAGTGGCCTTCAAGCTGTGGTTACTTAGCTTGTACCAATGGATTTTGTCACCAACAAGGCTTGAATTAACTTTCTTTTAATGAAACACTCCATAGGTTGTTATTAATATCCATTAAATTGGGTGTAGCATGCAGTAACACAATCCATATTGCAGTGATCATGATTCTCATCCAAGTGTTAGCTTTCAACAAAAGGTCTACAACTAAGACCTTCTTGTTGGGCTTTCTACAGATATAAATGAGTGTCTGGGGTACTGAGAATACAGCTTCTCCTCAAGTGAAACCTTGACTGTTCTTAGCTCTGCATAGACCCCTATCTCATAATTCAACAGCACCAAAACAGGACAACTACCCATAACATTGACTAGACATTTTTCCCCCAACCCATGGTTACTCTTTACTGGGGACTTTTCTAAAGGATGACATGTTGATGACATGATGGTTATCCCTTCAATATAGGATCTACCCAAAAAGTGTGCCTGTCCAAATTTCACCCAATATATCTGACACAGGTCCGGATTTGTGGAAAGGCCACCAAGGCCTGGGCCTAGGTTGGCAGGATTTTAGGGGCTGCATGCTGTCCAACCACATTTTTTAAATTTTTTGGGCAACAATCCCCATTACTCCAGTCTCAATTCTGAAAATTAGCGTGAATAAAGCGGAGGGGCGATAAACATTAGCAGGCCTAGGGGCACCCGCTATATAAATCTGGCTCTGTGCATGTTGTTTCTTTCCTCCAACTTTCTTGCAGGGTGCACTCTGCATGAGTATATATAATATATTTATATATACAATAAGATACAATTTCACTTAAGCTTCTGTTTAGGATGAAAGTCAGGTTAGAACAAAAATAAGTATAATACAATTTTGCAAGGTTTTGCCTCTTTTTTTTTTTTTTTTAATTATTTTGCTTTGTTGTAGGTTTTTGTGCATTTTTGGCTGAGTTCAAGGATATATCTATTTGCTCGGAGCCATTGCCCTGCACCTGCACACCCATGCTGGGAACGGGAGCTCAAAGATCTTTGGGAACATTTGGAATTGTGTTACAAAAAGCCGAGTAGCTCAATATGAGGCATTAAGTAACCCCTCAGGCGCCATCAGTGCTGCCAAATGCTGGTCATTTTGGCAGAATCTGTAACAAACATCCTTCCAGCTTTAAAGCCAGGGAGACCAGCAACTGTCAGATTATCTCTAACCCACATGCACATTTAACTCCTTCTTGGTACATAAATCACAAATGTATAGAGGACTCCAATATAAAGTAATTTGAGGGAGAATCACAGGAATGTTCATTATAAAAGCCTTATTCTCTGTAATATTCATTTTAGCTGATGTTGTATAACAGAATCATACAGAGAGTCAATGATCCCATCCCCAAAAACAATACATATTCATGTGAGGAGAGGAATTCTCATTTTGTAGCACGGAATCAACGGTTTTGTCAAACAATGGTTTTGGAAGGGGATTAAAAAATGGGTCTTTGTTTTATTCTACTAAAAGGTTCCCTTAGCAAACAAGAAGAATTTTGGTTTCATTAGTCAACATCAATTGTTGATAGGCTCCCATTCAAATTATACAATTTTTGTAAATTTCGGTACATTCTATGATCGGGGTCTGATTTGCATAGCGGGCGCCCCAAGGCTGACTGTTCATTGACCCTGTCCCCTCCCCTTTATTCGTGCAAATTTTCATCCTGGGCATTGGGGCACAGGAAATTTAAAAAACGATCTCCTGGTCATCCCCAGTTTTTTTTTAATCAGTGTGGGTATGGTTGGGCAGCATGCCGCCCCCTAAAATCCTGTTGCCATAGGCCAGGGCCTTGGTGGCCTTTCCACAAATCCAGGCCTGTCTATAATGGGCTATTTAGTTACTGGCAGTTCTCTTTCTCTTGTTCATCAACTGTCTCTTGTTGATCTACAACTGAAAACAATCTAACAATTTGCCCCCTCTCCAAGTTGACAGTTGCATTTTCAAAGATACATGCTGCGATTTGCAAGTGCTCAGTATATTGGATATAAAGGGTTCCATTTGGGGCTCTTACCCATAGTAAATGAGCCTGATGGTCTTATTATGAAAGAGGAAAAAAAGAAGAAATCCATAAGAAAATGAAGCACGGTTGTTAACATATACACTGTGCGGACAGTAGTGAAATGTTTTTGGACCTTTCCAAATAGTAAATCCCATATCTGTATATATAGCTATGGGATATACTATATATAACCTGGACTCCAAAAATGGCACCTATTTTCATGTATGGCCACCATGTCTGGCTGTATCACACCCTGTCACTCCCCAGCAGTGCCCAATAAGCTTGGACATGTGAACTCAAAGCTCAAGCTTACAGTGAGCTCCAGGTCAATGATCACTGCCCATGATGCTCTACCTGGATATGATGCAACTAAACATGGCTGCCACCAACTTTGCTGCACAGCTCTGTAGTTGTGGCACAGGTATGGGAAAATGTAGGCCGCCTTTTGGGAGTTTGGGTGATGTGGTTTGGGAGGGAGTCCCATTGTATAGATAAAGGTTCAGTTGTCTTTGAAGTTTCCAAACATCATTGTACATTTAGTTCCTTTATTTATATCTGTAAGGAACTTACCCTGGTGGTCTAGCGGCAGCGGGGTCCACGCCACGTCCTCGGCGTGGACGCCCGCTGTGTTGCCTTCTTCTTCCTATGACGGTTCCTCTAGGGCGCGCGCGCCGCACGCGTGCATTATTTAAAGGCGCAGTCTCGCTGGCGTGATGACACCAGCGCGCAATTGGCGCGAGATTCAAATGTATAAAAGGGGAATTTGGCCTTCAGGTAATTGCCCGTTTTAGGTTCAATTTGCCTTGTTCCTGGGTGTTGATATATACTTCTTTTGACTGATCTATTGTGTTTTCACCCTTGCCTGCCTGTATTACTACTCTGAACTCCTGCCTGTTTGTGACTATTCTGATCTCTCCAATCCTGAAACCTCGCCTGTTCTTCGACTATTCTACGATCTCTAATCCTGACTCTGGCCTGTCTGACTATTCTAACTGCTTGTGCTGGCCCGGCCCGCCTGTTCCTAGTGGCTTCCTATCTTCCAGCATCCTTGTAAAACAGTCGTGCCCCATTGCCTGCCAGAACTTATGCCTTGCACCTCTCGTTAAGTCCAGGTCGCATCTGAGTACGCCGAGGGCTCCTCCCGAGGCCAAAGGCGGTCACTTAACTGGTGAAGTCGAGCCGAGACCAGGGTGCTTGGCATCTGTTCTGGTGTAGGGTGCCGACCGTGACAATATTTTTTTCCGAGACATATGTCTGTGCCACGCACTGAGGTGTTTACTAGGGATGTAGCGAACGTCGGAAAAAAAGTTCGCGAACATATTCGCGAACTTGCGCAAAAATGCGAGCGGTTCGCGAACGGTTCGCGAACCCCATAGACTTCAATGGGAAGGCGAACTTTAACATCTAAAAAAGACATTTCTGGCCAGAAAAATGATTTTAAAGTTGTTTAAAGGGTGCAACGACCTGGACAGTGGCATGCCAGAGGGGGATCAAGGGCAAAAATGTATCTGAAAAATCTGCCTGTGTGTGCTTGGAAGAGATAGTGTAGGGGGAGAGCTGTTAGTGATTTCAGGGACAGATGATAGTAAGTTTGCTGGCTAGTAATCTGCTTGATACTGCTCTGTATTGGAGGGACAGAAGTCTGCAGGGATTTGAGGGACATTTTAGCTTAGGTAGCTTTGCTGGCTAGTAATCTACTGTTCTCTTTAAACAACTGCCATACGTTGACCTTGTAGGCATTGTTTGCCCAGTTTTTTTGGACGCAGCCACTGAAGCACAGTTGCCAGAAAAAATATGCCATATAAATGCTGAAAATAGTCATTTTTCGCCATACGTTGACCTTGTAGACATTGTTTGCCCAGTTTTTTTGGTTGCAGCCACTGAAGCACAGTTGCCAGAAAAAATATGCCATATAAATGCTGAAAATATAAATTTTTTTGGTTGCAGCCACTGAAGCACAGAGGCCAGAAAAATTATGCCATATAAATGCAGAAAATATGCATTTTTTTGGTTGCAGCCACTGAAGCACAGAGGCCAGAAAAATTATGCCATATAAATGCAGAAAATATGCATTTTTTTGGACGCAGCCACTGAAGCACAGTTGCCAGAAAAAATATGCCATATAAATGCTGAAAATAGTCATTTTTCGCCATACGTTGACCTTGTAGACATTGTTTGCCCAGTTTTTTTGGTTGCAGCCACTGAAGCACAGTTGCCAGAAAAAATATGCCATATAAATGCTGAAAATATAAATTTTTTTGGTTGCAGCCACTGAAGCACAGAGGCCAGAAAAATTATGCCATATAAATGCAGAAAATATGCATTTTTTTGGACGCAGCCACTGAAGCACAGAGGCCAGAAAAATTATGCCATATAAATGCTGAAAATAGTCATTTTTCGCCATACGTTGACCTTGTAGACATTGTTTGCCCAGTTTTTTTGGTTGCAGCCACTGAAGCACAGTTGCCAGAAAAAATATGCCGTATAAATGCTGAAAATATAAATTTTTTTGGTTGCAGCCACTGAAGCACAGAGGCCAGAAAAATTATGCCATATAAATGCAGAAAATATGCATTTTTTTGGACGCAGCCACTGAAGCACAGAAGCCAGAAAAATTATGCCATATAAATGCAGAAAATATGCATTTTTTTGGACGCAGCCACTGAAGCACAGAGGCCAGAAAAATTATGCCATATAAATGCTGAAAATAGTCATTTTTCGCCATACGTTGACCTTGTAGACATTGTTTGCCCAGTTTTTTTGGTTGCAGCCACTGAAGCACAGTTGCCAGAAAAAATATGCCATATAAATGCTGAAAATATTAATTTTTTTGGTTGCAGCCACTGAAGCACAGAGGCCAGAAAAATTATGCCATATAAATGCAGAAAATATGCATTTTTTGGACGCAGACACTGAAGCACAGAGGCCAGAAAAATTATGCCATATAAATGCAGAAAATATGCATTTTTTTGGACGCAGCCACTGAAGCACAGTTGCCAGAAAAAATATGCCATATAAATGCTGAAAATAGTCATTTTTCGCCATACGTTGACCTTGTAGACATTGTTTGCCCAGTTTTTTTGGTTGCAGCCACTGAAGCACAGTTGCCAGAAAAAATATGCCATATAAATGCTGAAAATATAAATTTTTTTGGTTGCAGCCACTGAAGCACAGAGGCCAGAAAAATTATGCCATATAAATGCAGAAAATATGCATTTTTTTGGACGCAGCCACTGAAGCACAGAGGCCAGAAAAATTATGCCATATAAATGCAGAAAATATGCATTTTTTTGGACGCAGCCACTGAAGCACAGTTGCCAGAAAAAATATGCCATATAAATGCTGAAAATAGTCATTTTTTGCCATACGTTGACCTTGTAGACATTGTTTGCCCAGTTTTTTTGGTTGCAGCCACTGAAGCACAGAGGCCAGAAAAAATTAAACCAGTAGGGTTTGCACCCTAGTTTGTAACGGTGGCGGAGGGAGGAGGACGCTAAAGGACAGCTGTGTGTGGAGTCATGAGGCTTGAAGAGAAGGACAGCTGCATAGAAGTCAGAACAAGTCTTCCGGCGTGCAGTAACCCTCCGAGATCCACCCCTCATTCATTTTAATAAAGGTCAGGTAATCGACACTTTTGTGACCTAGGCGAGTTCTCTTCTCAGTTACAATCCCTCCTGCTGCACTGAAGGTCCTTTCTGAGAGCACACTTGAGGCTGGGCAAGACAAGAGGTTCATGGCAAATTGTGACAGCTCTGGCCACAGATCAAGCCTGCGCACCCAGTAGTCCAGGGGTTCATCGCTCCTCAGAGTGTCGATATCTGCAGTTAATGCCAGGTAGTCCGCTACCTGCCGGTCGAGGCGTTCTTTGAGGGTGGATCAGAAGGGTTGTGGCGCTGCCCTGGACAGAAAAACATTTGCATGTCTGACGTTACAGACTGGCCAAAGGGCTTTGTCCTTGCAGGTGTGCTCGTGGCAGGATTACTGGCACCTCTGCCCCTGGAATGTTGATGAGTTCCTGAAGTGACATCACCCTTAAAACCATTGTACAACATGTTTTGCAGGCTGGTTTGTAAATGCCGCATCTTTTCGGACTTGTGGTATGTTGGTAACATTTCTGACACTTTATGCTTGTACCGAGGGTCTAGTAGCGTTGCGACCCAGTACAGGTCCTTCTCCTTAAGCCTCTTGATACGGGGGTCCTTCAACAGGCATGACAGCATGAAAGACCCCATTCTCACAAGGTTGGATGCAGAGCTATCCATCTCCGCTTCCTCATTATCAAGGACTGCATCATCCACGGTCTCCTCCCCCCAGCCACGTACAAGACCAGGGGTCCCCAAAAGGTCACCACTAGCCCCCTGGGAAGCCTGCTCCTGTTGGTCCTCCTCCTCCTCCTCCACAAAGCCACCTTCCTCCTCTGACTCCACTTCTGGCACCTCTCCCTGCGTTGCAGCAGGTGCCTGGGTTCGTTCTGGTGATTCCGACTAGAAATCGTGCGCTTCCAGCTCCTCGTCACGCTGGTCTACAGCCTCATCTGTCACTCGTCGCACGGCACGCTCCAGGAAGAAAGCGAAGGGTATTAGGTCGCTGATGGTGCCTTCGGTGCGACTGACCATATTTGTCACCTCTTCAAAAGGTCGCATGAGCCTGCAGGCATCGCGCATAAGCACCCAGTAACGGGGGAAAAAAATCCCCAGCTCTGCAGATCCAGTCCTACCACCCAGTTCAAAAAGGTACTCGTTGACGGCCCTTTGTTGTTGCAGCAGACGTTCCAACATAAGGAGCGTTGAATTCCAGCGAGTCTGGCTGTCAGAAATCAAACGCCTGACTGGCATGTTGTAGCGCTGCTGAATGTCAGCAAGGCGTGCCATGGCTGTGTAGGAACGTCTGAAATGGGCCGACACCTTTCTGGACTGGGTGAGAATGTCCTGGAATCCTGGGTACTTGGAGACAAAACGTTGGACTATTAAATTTAACACATGTGCCATGCAGGGCACATGTGTTAAATTGCCCAGTCTCAACGCTGCCAACAGATTGCTTCCATTGTCACACACCACTTTTCCGATCTGCAGTTGGTGTGGGGTCAGCCACCGATCGGCCTGTGACTGCAGAGATGACAGGAGTACAGATCCGGTATGGTTTTTGCTTTCCAGGCACGTCATCCCCAAGACAGCGTGACAACGGCGTACCTGGCACGTCGAATAGCCTAGGGGGAGCTGGGGGTGCACAGGTGTGGAGGAGGAGAAGGAGGACCCAGCAGCAGAGTAAGAAGAAGAAGAGGAAGAAGACGAGGTAGAGAGCGATGGAGGAGTAGAGGTGGTGGCAGAACCGCGTGCAATCCGTGGCGGTGACACCAACTCCACTGTTGTTGTTGAGCTACCCATTCCCTGCTTCCCAGCCATTACCAAGTTCACCCAGTGGGCAGTGTAGGTGACATACCTGCCCTGACCATGCTTGGAGGACCATGCGTCAGTAGTCATATGGACCTTTGGCCCAACACTAAGTGACAGAGATGCGGTAACTTGGCTCTGCACATGTTGGTACAGGTGTGGTATTCCCTTTTTAGAAAAAAAATTGCGGCTGGGTACCTTCCACTGCGGTGTCCCAATTGCTACAAATTTGCGGAAGGCCTCAGAGTCCACCAGCTGGTATGGTAAAAGCTGGCGGGCTAAGAGTGCAGACAAGCCAGCTGTCAGACGCCGAGCAAGGGGGTGACAGTCAGACATTGGCTTCTTACGCTCAAACATGGCCTTCACAGAAACTTGGCTGGTGGCAGATGACTGGGAATGGGAACAGGTGGTCAAGGTGGAAGGCGGAGTGGAGGGTGGTTCAGACGGGTCAAGGAGAGCAGAGGTAGAGCAGTAAGATGCTGGACCAGAAGGAGTGTGGCTTTTAGTTTGCCTGTTGCCTTTGAGGTGTTGCTCCCAAAGTGCTTTGTGCTTGCCGCTCATGTGCTTTCGCATAGAAGTTGTACCTATGTGGCTGTTGGGCTTACCAAGGCTCAGTTTCTGACTGCACTCATTGCAAATTACAATGCTTTTGTCAGAGGCACACACATTAAAAAAATCCCACACTGCTGACTTTTTGGAAGTGTGCGATCTGGCGGTAACAGTAGAAGTTGGCGGCATTGGCGGCAATGGCGGGTGCGTTGGCCGGCTGAACACAGGTGCCGATACATGTTGTTGCCCTACTGATCCCTGCGGGCTGTCCTCCCTGCTTCTTCTAAGTCTTACTCTCCTACTGCCTCTCTGACTCTCCGTTTCCGTCTCTGAACTACCCTCCTCTTGCTCTCTTCTACTAGGCACCCACAAAACATCAATCTCCTCATCATCCTTCTCCTCAGATGCATCAATTTCTTCTGACACATCACAGAAGGAAGCAGCAGCGGGGACCTCCTCCTCATCACTCATCATTATGTCCATCTCTGTCGTGTTCTCTGCCAGAATTAAATGTGGTGTAACGTCCTCATCTCCTTCATCTTCTTCTGGCAATAATGGTTGCGCATTACTCAGTTCAAGAAACTCATGGGAAAATAACTCCTCTGACTCCAGTGAAGAAGGGGCACCGGTGGTGGAGGAAGTGTTACGTGGGGTGGCCATAGCAGTGGAGGATGAGGAGGATGTTGTGGTAAAGTTAGAAACGGTAGAGGATGGGGTGTGCTGTGTAAGCCAGTCAACTACCTCTTCAGCATTTTGGGAGTTCAGGGTCATTGGCTTTTTAAAACTGGGCAATTTGCTAGGGCCACAGGATTGCATAGCAGCACGGCCCCTAGCACGGCCTCTGCGTGGCGGCCTGCCTTTGCCTGGCATTATTTTTAAAAAAACAACAACAACAAAAACTCAGTTGGTTTTTCTGGAAACGATAATACACACAGCTAGATGGCGGTTTGAAGAAAACAGTGTGCAAATAATGCCTACAAGGTCAACGTATACACAGCGGTGGATACGGATTACGTAAAATATATGAATGCTGCTTGAAAAAAAGTAACTCAAGTGGTTTTTCTAGAGACGATAATATTATCAATATTTAGACAAAATGTGAACAAGCTCACACAGCTAGATGGCGGTTTGAAGAAAACAGTGTGCAAATAATGCCCACAAGGTCAACGTATACACAGCGGTGGATACGAATTACGTAAAATATATGAATGCTGCTTGAAAAAAAGTAACTCAAGTGGTTTTTCTAGAGACGATAATATTATCAATATTTAGACAAAATGTGAACAAGCTCACACAGCTAGATGGCGGTTTGAAGAAAACAGTGTGCAAATAATGCCTACAAGGTCAACGTATACACAGCGGTGGATACGGATTACGTAAAATATATGAATGCTGCTTGAAAAAAAGTAACTCAAGTGGTTTTTCTAGAGACGATAATATTATCAATATTTAGACAAAATGTGAACAAGCTCACACAGCTAGATGGCGGTTTGAAGAAAACAGTGTGCAAATAATGCCTACAAGATCAACGTATACACTACTACAGCGGTGGATACGGATTACGTAAAATATATGAATGCTGCTTGAAAAAAAGTAACTCAAGTGGTTTTTCTAGAGACGATAATATTATCAATATTTAGACAAAATGTGAACAAGCTCACACAGCTAGATGGCGGTTTGAAGAAAACAGTGTGCAAATAATGCCTACAAGATCAACGTATACACTACTACAGCGGTGGATACGGATTACGTAAAATATATGAATGCTGCTTGAAAAAAAGTAACTCAAGTGGTTTTTCTAGAGACGATAATATTATCAATATTTAGACAAAATGTGAACAAGCTCACACAGCTAGATGGCGGTTTGAAGAAAACACTGTGCAAATACTGCCCACAAGATCAACGTATACACTACTACAGCGGTGGATACGGATCTCGTAAAATTTATTATGGCTGCTTGAAAAAAGTCACTCCGGTGTTTTTTCTGGAGACGGTAATATTATGGATATTTAGACAGAATGTGAACAAGGTCACACAGCTAGATGGCAGTTGGTTGAATAACACACTGGGCAAAAAATGCCTACAGGGCAAATAATGCCTAAAAGGTCAACTTATACACTACTACAGCGATGGATACGGATTACGTAAAATATATTATGGCTGCTTGAAAAAAGTCACTCCGGTGTTTTTTCTGGAGACGGTAATATTATGGATATTTAGACAGAATGTGAACAAGGTCACACAGCTAGATGGCAGTTGGTTGAATAACACACTGGGCAAAAAATGCCTACAGGGCAAATAATGCCTAAAAGGTCAACTTATACACTACTACAGCAGTAGTAAAATAAAAAAAAGTAAAATAAAAAAAAAATGAATATTAAAAAAAAAAAATTAAAGTTGGTGCTGCTGAACTACTAGGAGCAACAGATTAGCACACCAGTCCCACTCCCCAACACTGCTAGACTAATAGCACTGGGCTCTTATAGTAGTAGTAGTAGTAGTAGTAAAACAACAAAAAAATAAATAAAAGCAGTCCTTACAAGGACTACTGTTATTGCAGCAGTCAGCAGATGAGATCAGAAGCAGGACAGCTGCCCACTGCAGCTACATACAGAGCACTGCAGTAGAAGGTAGATTACTAGCCAGCAAAGCTACCTAAGCTTAAATGTCCCTCAAACCCCTGCAGACTTCTGTCCCTCCAATAACAGAGCAGTATCAAAACAATTACTAGCCAGCAAACTTTCAACTGTCCCTGAAATCACTAACAGGCAGCAGCTCTCTCCCTACACTATCTCTTCAGCACACACAGGCAGAGTGAAAAAACGCTGCAGGGCTTCGGTTTTTATAGGGAAGGGGAGTGGTCCAGGGGAGAGCTTCCTGATTGGCTGCCATGTACCTGCTGGTCTGGGGTGAGAGGGCAAAAAAAAGCGCGTTCGCGAACTTCCGGCGAGCGCGAACACCCGATGTTCGCGCGAACAAGTTCGCCGGCGAACAGTTCGCGCCATCTCTAGTGTTTACAGCAGAAATAACGTTATCCAGTGACAGTGTGCTGGATGTAAGGCTTTCCATGGAAGCTACGGACTCAGAGTGTATTCATTTGTCAGATCAATCTGAAGCCTCCACCAACAACAGCTCGGAACCCTCAGGAGCAACAATGACCCGTTTAAGTCCCGAATTTCTGCTTTTCAATTTGCTTATAATATTATCTCCAGATACATGCAGTATATATGTGCATGGTGTGAGATATACATTTAGAGGTATGACATCCTTTATTTGGAAACCCATTATCCAGAAAGATCCAAATTACTGGAAGGCCATCTTAAATAGGCTCCATTTTATCCAAATAATTTAAATTTTTAAAAATGATTTCCTTTTTCCCTGTAATAATAAAAAAATTCGAGAAATGGTTATTTTGACGCCGGCTACAATTCATCAATCAAAATGGGTGC
This sequence comes from Xenopus petersii, assembly GCA_038501925.1. Taxonomy (NCBI): domain Eukaryota; kingdom Metazoa; phylum Chordata; class Amphibia; order Anura; family Pipidae; genus Xenopus; species Xenopus petersii. The sequence continues at coordinate 148,347,101 of CM076678.1, read as the reverse complement.
CGGCGTCATAGCTGATGCCGGTGCCCATTAAAGCCAATGGATGTCCGTTATTCATCCCCGGCGTCAAAATTGGTGCCGGCGGCTGAAAAGTTTCCGCGTCAAATTCACAAATTTATCCGCCAACGTCAAAATCTGCAAATTCATGCCTGGCCTATCACTAGTACAGAGGCAGTCACCATTTCTACCCATTGGGGGGTTGTTTAGATTTCCAGTTGAGAGCTATAAGCCTTTTCACTTGAATTAAAAGATACCACATTAAAGCTCTTTCTGCCGGGTTGGGGGCAGTTTCCTCCACCTGGTTTAATAGAAGGATTTGTGGATCAAGTGAGATTATGGGCCCATTTACTTAGCTCGAGTGAAGGAATAGAATAAAAAAAAACTTAGAATTTCGAATGTTTTTTTTGGCTACTTCGAACATCGAATTGACTACTTCGACCTTCGATTATGACTTCGACTTTGAATCGAACGATTCGAACTAAAAATCGTTCGAATATTCGACCATTCGATAATCAAAGTACTGTCTCTTTAAAAAAACCTTCGACCCCCTAGTTCGCCACCTAAAATCTACCGAAGTACAAGTTTACCAATGTTTTTTGGTCGAAGAAAAATCGTTCGATGGATTAAAATCCTTCTAATCGAACGAATATCGCTAAATCCTTCGACTTCGATATTCAAAGTCAAAGGATTTAACTTCGACAGTTGAATATCGAGGGTTAATTATGACCCTATGTAAATCTGCCCCTATGAGTGCCAGTAATTGACTTATTTCCCAGGACACCTTTTCCCAAAATTTTTGTATACCTTGACATTCCCAAACCAAATAGATTTAGTCAGCAGGTGTGTGGCTGTATTTTGGACATATATCTGGTATAGTCGGTTTTATTAGGTGTAGCCTATGTTGAGGTTAAATAGGATCTATGTAAATATCTAAATTGTATCATCTTATCTTTAGTACTGATTAACAGTGCACTATGGCGCAAATTCACTAAGCGCTGAAGCGCCGAACGCTAGCGTTAATTCGCTAGCGTTTGGCATTTTTGGTTACTGTGCAAATTCACTAACGAACGCTGGCGTAGTTTCGCTAGTGTTACTTCGCACCCTTACGCCAGGCGAATTTTCGCTAGCGACGTAACTACACAAATTCACTAACTTGCGCAGTGTACTGAACGCTACCTTTTACGCTAGACTTCCTTCGCCACCTCAGACCTGGCGAAGCGCAATAGAGTAGATAGGGATTGTTTCAAAAAAAGTCTAATTTTTTTCTAAGTCCCAAAAAACGCTGGCGTGTTTTCTACATTATGGGTGATAGGCTGAAAAAGATCGAAAATATTTTTGGGGCTCCCCTCCTTCCCCCCTACATTTCCTGACTCATGGCAACTTACCTAGACAGTGGGCACATGTGTAGGGCAAAATAAAATTTTTATTTGCTGATTTGAAGGTTTTCTAGGCATTTGTAGTGCTGATACGTGTTCCTCCATTGAAATTTGAATTTTGCGCCGTATGCAAATTAGCCTTCGCTAGTGTAACTTCGCTTTACATAGCGAATCAACGCTAGCGCAACTTCGCAACCTTACGCTACCCCTGTGCGCAACTTCGGATTTTAGTGAATTTGCGGAGCGCTGGTGAAACTACGCCTGGTGAAGTGCGGCAAAGTGCGGCGAAGTTGCGCCTGGCGCAACTTCGCATCTTAGTGAATTTGCCCCTATGTATTTCCAGTATTTCTTACCATATTTCAGGAGTAAGGTTTGGTGTGTCATGGGCCCATTTTGTATAGAGAGCTGGTTGTATTGGGCTCTCTGGTGTATTTAACAGAGAATAGAATTAGGAGATTAGTTTTGATCAGTGGTTAAAAGTGGTTTTCTTTATGATAGGATTAATTATATCTTAGTTGGGATCAAGTACAAGCTGCTGTTTTATTATTATACAGAAAAAGGAAATCATTTTTTAAAAATTTGGATTTGGCTAAAATGGAGGCTATGGGAGACAACGTTCCCACAATTCTGAGCTTTCTGGGTAACTGGTTATTTAATAAATATGTCCCTATGTCATTGTCTGTATGGTTGGCCATATAGATATTTTTAGGTGCTTGGCTGCATGTGTTTAGCAGTGATAGATGACAAAGTACCTTATCTGACACTTCCCGTAAAGCTTTCAGCCTCTTTTCTGTTGGCAGGTGACCTCTACCCAACCTTGTAAATAAATAAACATTAGGGGCAGATGCAAAGAGTTTGGGTACAATTTTTTCGTGTCTCTGGCAAGAAGACTACATGGGTTCCCACTGGGATGAGCAAACCATTGGTAGGTTATTTCCAATCTGAGTGGTAAATTCTCAGCACACGAGCCAAGTATAATTCTAACACACACGGCCGAAAAATCATTTGCCGGAAAATGTTTTGCCAAAAAATGGACCACACCACACCAACCCCTTCACCCACTTGGGGATCCCTCCCTTGTGGTATTAAATATTAGGGATTGGAAGCAAAAGCCCAGATAGTACAAACGCTGGGGCAATAGTTAGTGTTAAATAAACGGATCAAAGGTTTCACCACACCAAGCCTCCCCTTCACCCACTTTAGAATCCCTCCCTTGTGATATTAGGTAGGATAGTTGGAAATCAGGATGGCTGAGACATTGTTGCTAAATTTTTGCACAGCCAAATAGGTAGCACGAACATATTGTGCATCACAATGCATTATTCATTATTATTATATCCCAAGCTGCTAGATGAATATATTCATAATAATGCTCTCATTGAGGCCATTAGGGCTCAATGCATTCATTAGGAATATCCATTCACTTTCTCTGGATAGGAGAGCTGTTTCCAGATCACCCCCTCTTATACCAAGGGAAATTTTTGACAGACCCATTGCTTTCAAACCAGAACTCGAATGGTTGTGGCTACCGGCTCTTCCGCATTGTGAAATAGAGGTGCGATACCGGCCTGTCTTTTGCCTTTGACAAAGCCCGCAACTTGGCGGGTGAAACGCGCGTCAGGCGCATTTTTAGTTTTGGTTAGGCAGGCGTCTGATAGGGACCTAGAATGGCTCTATAGGGTAAAAACGGATCGGGAGGGGATCTCTGTGGGCGAACGGGTTGGATAATGGAATGATCCGTGGTCTTGCTCATTACAACATACCCATAAGCAACGAAATACTTTAGTAGTTGGTATCTGATTTCCAACTATCCTACCTAATACCACAAGGGAGGGATTCTAAAGTGGATGAAGGGGAGGCTTGGTGTGGTGAAACCTTTGATCCGTTTATTTAACACTAACTATTGCCCCAGCGTTTGTACTATCTGGGCTTTTGCTTCCAATCCCTAATATTTAATACCACAAGGGAGGGATCCCCAAGTGGGTGAAGGGGTTGGTGTGGTGTGGTCCATTTTTTGGCAAAACATTTTCCGGCAAATGATTTTTCGGCCGTGTGTGTTAGAATTATACTTGGCTCGTGTGCTGAGAATTTACCACTCAGATTCCCAACCGCAACCGTAATTGATCTATGTGAGATCAGCACATGTCTTTTAAAACCCGGTGGTGCCGTGTCAATCAGCCCCCTATACCTAACCATATTTTTAATTGTGCTTTCTAGACTTGGTTTTAATGAATTTATTAAAGGTTATGTTTTAATAATTTTTGGCTTCACTGGAGTTTGGATTTTGATGGGGAGGTGCAACTATATGGGTCAGCTCTTTTTTCTTCTTTTTCTATTAATTATATCTTAGTTGGGATCATGTACATGGTACAGGTATGGGACCTGTAATCCAGAATGCTCGGGACCTGGGGTTTTCCAGATAACAGATCTTTCCATAATATGGATCTTCATACCTTAAGTCTACTAAATCATGTAAACATTAAATAAACCCAATAGGCTGGTTTTGCCTCCAATAAGGATTAATTATATCTTAGTTGGGATCAAGTACAAGCTACTGTTTGATTATTACAGAAAAAAGGAAATCATTTTTAGAAAAATTGGATTATTTGGATAAAATGGAGCCTTCCAGTAATTTGGATCTTTCTGGATCTATTTCCAAATAAGGGCCTTTCCTTAATTCTGAGTTTTCTGTATAACGGGTTACCGGATAATGCATCCTATACCTGTACTATTTTAATATTACAGAAAAAAAGGAAATAATATTAAAAATATTGGATTATTTGGATAAAATAGAGTCTATGAGAAATGCCCATTCCATAATTCGGAGCTATCTGGATAATGGGTTTCCGAATAACAGAGCCCATACCTGTACAATCAAAGAGCTTTTTTTTTAACCTGATACAATTACTAGTGATGGGCGAATTTATTCGCCAGGCGCAATTCGCTGCGAATTTGTGTGATTCGCCGCCGACGAATAAATTTGCAAAACGCAAAAAATTTGACGCCGGTGTCGAAAAAAAACAATTTTTTGCCGTTCCACGAATTTCGCAGGAAATTCGCAAATTTTTCGGTGAAATGGAGCAAATTCGCCCATCACTAACAGTTATGGATGGTTTTCACAAGTGGGGAAAATTTTTACAAATCCTTGCTACAATTTCACCATGATTTTTTGTTTTTCCAGAAATTTTTTTTTTTTTTCACACAGATACAAACACCAGTATCAGTAAAGGTATGGTATCTCTTACCCAGAAACCCATTATCCGGAAAGCTCTGAATTATGGGAAAGCCATCTCCCATAGAGTTAATTTTCATATAATTGAGAGGGAATATTAACGGCTCATCCTGAACAGGGTATCTAAGGACAGGGACGAGTAATTACATTTATCTCTAATGACTTGTGTAACTTTCAAGCCTTGGGGGATAGAGAGTTTTCTGAATAAAATAACTTTTGGATCTGTGTGATTCTCAATCTAGTTTATAATTCATTGTGATTGAGAGACTACTTAAGAAACACATAATTGAACACGTCCAGTCCCGCCCTTAAGTTATAGATCATTGTGGGTTTTTGCTTTGTTCCAGAACGTGCCACTGCCCTTATAGAGTAATCGTTAGTTCAATGTCTTTAATGTCTTTAGTAGCGATGGGCAAATTTGGGGCGCTTCGCCGAGAAATTTGCAAATTTCCCGTGAAAATTGCAAAATGGCGAAAAAATTGCAAAACGGCGCACATTCGCAGGTGAATTTTTACCAATTAGCCGCGAATTTGCGCCTGGCGAATACATTTGCCCATCACTAGTCTTTAGCTATGGAAATAAGTAAATTAGGGAAAATTTATTTTTATTAGAAAAATCCAACCAGCAAGAATAGGATGGAATGCTTTTATTTATCTTTTATTTATCTGTTTATCCCCATAAACAATCACTCATTGATCAAGTCTCTCATTCCCAGTCTCACAGAAGAGTAAATATAGTCCCCCCCCATAAAAAGTTATTTTTTCTGTGGCTCCCTCCACCTGCTGGAAAGTGCAAATAAAGGGGGCTATTTACTAAAACTCTAATTTATGCCATATTTTTGTTAAACCAAGCTCGAACCAAACTTCCATCCACAATTTTATCTTATTCATCAATAAAATAACTTGAAAATTTTGGGTTGGGAAAAGACCTCAATGAAATCAACCGAAAAACCGAATTGTACAGATTTTTTCATTTTGACGGCCAAGTTTCTCATTTTTTTTTTTTGGGTAATTACCAGAAAACCTCAAATTTTTCAGATTATCAGACAAAACCCAGCACAGATCACGGTATCTTTAAATTATAAATGGGAAATCTCCCATTTACTTCTACATGACGTTGACAGGTTTGAGATGGCGGATTTTCGAATTCGGACTTTTGTAGCTTCAAGGTATAAGAAATCTGAAAAAATTTGAGTTCTTGGCCAAAAAACCTTTAACAGAAAAAATTAAGTTCAGTAAAACCCCCCAAAGTGTTGCCCTGCTATGACCTGTAATTCATACCACTCTGTTTGACCTTACTGCTAGTGATGGGCGAATTTTTGCCGTTTCGCTACACCGAAAAATTCCTGCAGAATTTACGAAACTGCAAAAAATTTGCAAAAAAAAACGTGAAAATCGAAAATGACCCCGCGTCCAATTTTGGACGCTTGTCCGAATAGTACATTTTGATGCTGTCGTTTAAGTCAATGGGCGTCAGAATAGTTTTGACGTGTGCCCTAATTTTTTTTGTCGCCACAAATTCATGACAGCGAATTTATTCGCCCATCACTACTAACTGCCTCCCTACACACAGTCACAGGGCTTACTACCCCACTACATGGATTGGTCAGATACTGCATAAACCTTAATCAATTTAAGGGAATGATAAAATTCCCCTAGCAACCATGCATTGATTTGAATAAGAGACTGGAATATGAATTGGAGAGGCCTGAATAGAAAGATAAGTAATTAAAAGCAGTTGTTTTTGATTGAGAACTTTACCCCACGAAAATGTTGCTCTGGACACCGTTAGTGACACTGTGACTGTCTATAGGGGGGGCTGGACTCCCACTCATGACGACTGGTGGGCCACTCAGCTCCAGTATTGATCTACTGAAAGTACAAAGAAATGCAACATTTTATGGTTCCGTGTAATTTAAGGCACTGCTTATCTGCCTTACTGTCCAAATCCCTAACAAGCAAAATCCATAATTGGCCAATGGGCACTGCATTCCCTAGTATAGTCTAAAATGAATGTAAAAAATTCCAGGAAGTTAAAGGAGAACTAAAGTCTAACTAGCTAAAAATGTACATGATGTTTTGTGCTTCTGTACCAGCCCAAGGCAACCACAGTAACAGTAAAGATCTGTGTCTCCAAAGATGCCCCAGTAGCTCTCCATCTTCTTTTCTGCTGATTCACTGCACATGCTCTGTGCTGCTGTCACTTACTGAGCTTAGGGACCCACTCACAATATACAGTACACATAGAATAGAAATGTCACAATATAAGGCTGATTAGTAATTAATACAGATAATTACTACATGGCAGCACAGAAACCAGTGCAATTAGCATCAGAATTTAATAATCAGCAAACCTGTAGCATCAGCTTATATTACAGGGGAAGCTCATTTTCTGCTGGATAATTAGTGACGAGCCCTAAGCTTAGCTTCTCAACAGCCAATCAGAGCCCACTGAGCATGTGAGTGTCACAGACACTTTCCAAGATGGTGACCCCCTGTGACAAGTTTGAAGTCCTGGATCATTGCTGCTATTGACAAGCTGAAACTTTAGCCTCGTGCAATAAGTTCACTATATAAAATATGGTTTTTAACCATATTCATTTTTAAGGCTTAGTTCTCCTTAAAGCCTGTAGGCAGAATTGATGCGTTCATCATTATATCTGATTCTTTAGGATTATTTACACTCACTCACCAAACATGTACCCAGCAAAGTCACCTATCTTTCTCCTGGTATTATAAAGGCAACATACAGATGGAGCCAGTTATTTTTTTTTTCTTTTCAGGTCTAGTGTGCTGTAGCTGATGGAGGCTAATGAAAATCATGAGCATGAAAATCTGTGGCTCTGCACACAAGTTGCGGGTTTAAAGCAATTTTTCGACATATTATACATTATAGACATATATAAGAACCATTTGTTGAACTACAAGTCCCATTATGCAACAGCAACCTTTTTTTTTGTTTTTTTGGCCTTGTTGTTTGGAGTATGAACACAACCATCTCAATCTCAGTCATATAAGATTGCATTACATCGTATTTGAGATTCAATACATGTACACACACATAAATGACTCATTCATTTAATGTGGGATAAAAAAACATCCATATTATCTGTTAGAGGCTAGATGTATTATTAGTTGTGCCTGTGTTTGAAAGCTAGTAATATATAATGTAGGGATGCACCAAATCCACTATTTTGGATTCGGCTGAACCAATGAATCCTTCGCGAAATATTCGGCCAAATCCGAATCCTAATTTGTATATGCAATTAGGGATGGGAAGGGGAAAACATTTTTTACTTCCTTGTTTTGTGACAAAAAGTCACGCAATTTCCCTCCCCACCCTGAATTTGCATATTAGGATTCAATTTCAGTTTAGCCTGTAAGAAGGATTCGGCCTAATACGAATCCTGCTGAAAAAGGCTGCATCATGGCTGAATCCCGAACCGAATCCTGGATTTGGTGCATCAGTAATATAATGTATAGGTGGTACTGTTTGGTTAAACAGCAACATTGTTTCTTAAGCTGGCCATACACGGGCTGAAAAAAGCTGCTGGCATGCCGAGTTGGCAGCTTATTGGCCCGTGTGTGGGGCCCTCCAACGGGCTTCCCCGATCGATATCTGGCCAAAAGTCGGGTTAAAAATCCAGTCGGATCACGACGACATCTCTTCACCTGCTTTATGATCCAATCGTTGGGCCCTAGGGCCCACGATCGGATCAGCCCAATATCGTCCACCTCAATGTGGACATATCGAGGAGAGATCCGATCGTTTGTCGAAATTGCCAAACGAGTGGATCTCTATGTGTAGTCAGAGGCTAGGGCAGGTTAACTGTATAAATAGGGTTGCCACCTTTTTGTGGAATAATAGCAGCCTTTGAGTGGAGGGCAGGTAGAGATGACATTATGGGGTGGGGAAATGGGTGGAGCAGAGGCTGACCCATGGTTATAGGGGTAATTGGGCAGTGGAGAGGTTCAGTTAAAGGAGGGTTTTATAGGGTGTAGCAAATTTATAGAAATACTGGGCCAGCCCTAAGTGATGATTTACTGGCCAGGCTGGTCAAATACTGGCTGAGTGGTAACCCTATGTATAGAAAAAGAAAAAAAAAAAAATATATATATATATAAAATAATAAATATGTGGCCTTCCAGTTGTTAATAAGTAGAACCTGCAGGAGTTAAAGACAGTCTGTGCAAAGGATAAATAAAGGGGAAAAAGCCTCTTACTGAACAACCCCTTGTCAATATTTGTCATCATTCTGCACTTTTCGAACATTTTTCTTTCCTTGTGTTTTTTTACACATATTTTGCAATATTTATTGCAAAAAATGTTTTCCTCACGAACCATAAAGTTCCCATGGCCATCCACTGTGAAGACTTACCATACAAGCCTACATCTTTCCATTTATTCTTATTACCTGGATTAATTTTTCCCCTTAGGTTATAATAGTTTTTACCATCACAGACCGGGTTGATGTTTTAACTGCTTTAGTAAATAGGTACAGTTATGCCAAGCCATTTGGCACAATAAAAAAATCCCCATTGCCTCTATTCAGTGGTTTAACTAGATATTACTGGGCCCCAAAGAAAATTCTTTTTCAGGTCCCCAAAATGTTGACATGTTTTACCAATATTTATTGAAACTGTATATGAATTGGGGCCTCCTGGGGTCTGCTTGCGTTTTTTTTTATAATCACATTAAAAAACAAAATAAAAAGCTACCCAACTAACACCTTGTTTATTTTGTTTTTATTTTTTTACATTATTATAACCAGTGATGAGCCTTGAGTTATAATAAATTCATCCCTTAAGGGGGTTATTTACTAAACTCTGAATGCAAAAATCATGAAACATTTGTGATTTTTTTTATTATAAAATCAAACTTTTAGAAAATCACCACTTTTTCAGAATTTATTAAACACAGAGGATAGAAAAGTCAGAATCAGAAAATCCGGCATCTCAGACCTGTCGAGGTTGCATATAAGTCAATGGGAGAGGTCCCAATGATTTGGGTTTCGTGCAATACACCAATGTTTTCTGAGTTTTTGGGCAAAAAACATAAGAAATCAGAGTTTTTGGGTGAAAAATCCCAAAAATCTGTGTTTTCGGGTGAAAAATCAGAACAAAAACATGAAAATCTGTTTTTTTTTCCCGCAAAGAAAATTTTCAGGAAGATTTTATAATAAATAACCGCAAAAAAAGATTGGATTTGATCGGAGTTTGTAGCAGAAAATGTTGAGATAAAATCGGACTTTCGTAAATAACTCTCTAAAAGCCAAAATTCAACATGTATTTTTTGATAGCCTGCCGTTCTGCTGTTAAAGGGAGACTGTTATGGGAAAAAAAAAATTCAAAATGAATCAGTTAATAGTGCTGCTCCAGCAGAATTCTGCACTGAAATCCATTTCTCAAAAGAGCAAACTGATTTTTTTTATATTCAATTTTGAAATCTGACATGGGGCTAGACATTTTGTCAATTTCCCAGCTGCCCCTGGTCATGTGACTTGTGTTCTGATAAACTTCAATCACTCTTTACTGCTGTACTGTAAGTTGGAGTGATATCAACCCCTCCCTCCCCCCCCCCAGCCGCCAAACAAAAGAACAATGGGAAGGTAACCAGATAGCAGCTCCCTAACACAAGATAACAACTGCCTGGTAGATCTAAGAACAACACTCAATAGTAAAAACCCATGTCCCACTGAGACACATTCAGTTACATTGAGAAGGAAAAACAGCAGCCTGCCAGAAAGCATTTCTCTCCTAAAGTGCAGGCACAGGTCACATGACCAGGGGCAGCTGGGAAATTGACAAAATGTCTAGCCCCATGTCAGATTTTAAAGTTGAATATAAAAAAATCTGTTTGCTCTTTTGAGAAATGGATTTCAGTGCAGAATTCTGCTGGAGTAGCACTATTAACTGATGCGTTTTGAAAAAAACATGTTTTCTGATGACAGGATCCCTTTAAAAAATACAGGAACAAAAATATTTTTTTTCAAATTCTCATTAATGTAAAAAAATTCAGCCAGCTGGAGACTCAACATTTGTAGTCATGCAGGGGGAAAACCTGGACCTTTGATAAGTCTACCCCATAGGATGCTGTTTCACTACAATGACAAATATTATTCCTTGCAGTTGTGAGACCATGTATTGTTATATTTCATCTCAAACATTTGTAGAAAATCTGACTTATAGGAAGCATCAAGGGAGTCTTCTCCTCTAACGATCTACTGGTCACCAGCTCCCCTGACTTCTATATATTTTGAATATATAAAATGATTCCATCAATGTAGAAGAGTGCATCCTGTACTATGGCACATGCTATCCATTAGCAGTCTGTAGACATATATAATCCACATTCCAGAGAGCTGAGATGCCTTCAGTGCTGAAGTTCCTCCAGATAAATATATACAGTACTTTCATATTTCCAATAAATGTTTCACAAAAAAGATCTGGCCTTTGAGATCCGCACACTAATTTTATGAGAAAATGTTATGGCAAGGTGTCAGAGGGCACAGAAGATAAAGGAGAAGTTGCTTTTGTATTTGGGATTTTAAACTTTGTGCTCCGCAGCTTAAGCCTTTGAATTTCTCTCTCTGAAGATCCACTTGTGTATTCTTTTGGATCGTAGTTCTCGTTTAAGCAAGTATCTCCGGCACGTTCTAGCTGAAACCATAGATACGGACCAGGCTTCATAATAAGACACGGGAGTTTTTTTTACTGAAATGTATTTTTCCTAAAGGAGGTTATATGTTTCTTATAAACTGTAATGAAAATAAATAGTTTATTAGATGGGATCATATGGGATAATTGACCCAATACCAGTATAACTATAGGGTGATGTGATACTCTCCAAATTCCTTTCCAATGGTTCTGTCCCTGTAACCCCTAAACCTAAGCCATGTCCGTCATCTATCTAACCCAAGGGCCCTCAACCTTTTTTCCCAGTGAGCCACAATTGTAAAAAGAGTTCGGGAGCAACACAAGCATGAAAAACCTTCCTAAGAGCTGTGATTGGCTATTTGGTGGCCCCTATGTGGACTGGCAGCCTATAGGAGGTTCTGTTTGGTAGTGGATCTGTTTTTTTATTGCAACCAAAACTTGCCTCCAAGCCAAGAACTTCAAAAATACAGGCGACCAATCTCCCTGAAAAGCCTTCCCGCCGGCAACTTCGGGAGACTTTGGAAAACGAAGTGTTCCAAGTGCCATCCCGCTGGCCAGCGGGAAGGCTTTTCAGGGAGATTAGTTGCCCAAAGAAGAGGACGTTTGTTGCTGGGCGACTAATCTCCCCGGAATCTTAACGTATCACCACCCTCACTATGCACTTGTACAGAGAGGAAACTATTTCAAAACAGCAACATTAGGGGGCCGATTCACTATGGGTCGAATATCGAGGGTTAATTAACCCTTCGAATATCGAAGTCGAACAATTTAGCGCAAATCCTGCGATCGAACGATCGAAGGATTATTCATTCGATCGAACGATTAAATCCTTCGAATCGGACGATTCGAAGGATTTTAATCCAACGATCGAAGGAATATCCTTCGATCAAAAAATCTCAGGCAAGCCTATGGGGACCTTCCCCATAGGCTAACATTGACTTCGGTAGCTTTTAGCTGCCGAAGTAGGGGGTCGAAGTTTTTCTTAAAGAGACAGTACTTCGACTATCGAATGGTCGAATAGTCGAACGATTTTTAGTTCGAATCGTTCGATTTGAAGTCGAAGTAGTAGTCGAAGGTCGAAGTAGCCCATTCGATGGTCGAAGTAGCCCAAAAAACACGTCGAAATTCGAAGTTTTTTTAATTCGAATCCTTCACTCGAGCTTCATGAATCGGCCCCTAAGAGTTTATCCTGGCACATAATGTATAACATTGGGTAAAAACTCACTCCAATTAATATGAAAAAAGAAATTCTTACTTATGAACAATATTATTTTTTCAACAGACTTTCACGTGGTTTTTTCTTATTTTTTTGTTCCAAGACAATAATATAATTCCTTTGCCAGCGGAAACAAATGCACACCCTGCATTCATAATGCAAGTCAAAGTGTCAGATTTTGCCATTTGGCTTGGGATGTAACGCAGGGATCACTATACAGAAAGTAACATCAGCTGCTAACTGCCATTTAAATCTTACATGATGCGGAAAATTTCTGACTATTCACATAACAAGAGTTGGATATGAGGATAAAGTTTGACAATCAGACATCTTGTGTTGACCTTCGGGAAGGCCACAAGGGGATTTGAGCTTGTTAGCACTTGGAGAATTCTACAATATGCACTTGAAGTCTCCCGTGTCGCCAGAAAATGAGAAAGTGATCAGAATTTAAGTGTTTAAGACATGAATAGAAGAGATGAGCTCTCCGTAGTTTTGGCTCTAACCTTCTATACTAAACTGGCAATCAGACTTTACCCAGGGAAATCAAACGCTAATGCTCAGAAAGATCTGTAAAGTTAGTGGCTTAGAAATGCCTCAGCAGCAAGAATGATCCCATTTATATGAAAGATAAATAAACCAGTAAGATGGAATACCTGGGCTGTTAATGGAATGCAGGCATTGTGAATAGGTAATGGGCAATGGAATTAAAAAATGAACACCTGGGTTCAGATTCACTAATTGGCAAATTTTTGCCAGCGTCAGCTTCGCACCCATTGCACCACTTCGCCAGGTGCAAATACGCTACCAATACATCAATTCACTTAAATGCGAAGTTCCATCCCGGGCGTCGGATGATGGTGACTTTTCGTTAGCATTACTTAGCTGTGCGAGCATTTCATAGTGAAGATGCGCTAGTATTCATTTGTGCCTAGTGGAACATCGCTAGTAATCTTGCGCTTAGGTCATTTTGCATGCGGCGGGTAATTTAAAGTTGTATGGACGTCTTAATTGTAAATGTTGGAGCAAATCTTATATTACACATGTCCAAGGAACCTTAATACAGACAAGAGAGTTAATATAATGCCCTACACATGAGCCCACTGTAAAATTAATGTTCCATATGTTTTAAAATTAGGAGAAAACCGGTTACCCAAAAAAGTAAGTTAGGACTTTTGCCAATCCTGCCAATCCGTCTAAAATAGAACAAGGATAGAAATGCTATATTTTGTATACTAAACATAAACATAAACTTACTGCACCACAAGCCTAATCAAACAAATAATTTATGCTTTCAAAGTTGGCTACAGGGGGTCACCATCTTGTAACTTTGTTAAACATCTTTGCAAGACTAAGACTGTGCACATGCTCAGTGTGGTCTGGGCTGCTTAGGGATTGTCATAAACAAAGCTGCTTGAGTTCTGCATGGCTGGGAATTAAGGCGGGGGCTCCCCCTGCTGTTCATAAGTATGATTGTTTCCCTGCAGAGCAGTTAGGGACCGTCTGACAATTCCTATCCACTGCAGTTAATGAAGGGAGAATATCACTGCATACAATCAGGTTTCTTATAAAAATGGTACACATTTTTTTAATTAAAGTATGATGGAGATAGATTTATTTTTCAATAAAGAAAGTAAAAATGGGATTTTATTTTTTTACCTTTACATGCCCTTTAAAAAAGGTAAAGTCGCAAGCGTGTTTTTGAACTTTAATGCATTTTCAGCTCATATGATATGATGTAAAGTGACAGAAGATTGAGGAAGATCATGCTTCTTTTTAGCACTTTGCCTGGTCTGAGGTGGCGAAGTCAACTCTGGTGAAAGAGGTAACGTTCAGTAAAATCCGCATTTCAGTGAATTGTTGAGTAGTGAACGTTCGCCAGAGCAAAAAGTCGCCTGGCAAAAGAGTGCAAATGAACGCTAGCTGCTGTCATGTTAGTGAATTGGCGCCTGCGCCTGTTAGTGAATTGGTGGTGTCCCTAAGTATGGCAACGCTGGCAAAAAGTCGTTACCCACTTTGCTCTTTGGTAAATCTGCCCCCTGCTTTGAGGCCACTGGGTGCAACATCCAAGGGGTTGGTGAGCAATGTGTTACTCATGAGATATCGATGCTGTGAACAAGACATAGATGTATATTTAGTGAACAGCATATAGCATTAAAGAGGAGACTATGGGGCTGATTTACTAACATTTAGATTTCTATATTTTTTTCACCAATCATGCTTTCTCTAAATATTTGTGGGTTTTTTTTTTTAAATAATCTCTAAAACTTGAGATTTATGAAATCGTTTTTTTTGCTTGTAATTGTCCAAAAAACTAGAATTTACAGAGGTTTTAGAGGTTTGCTTATTTCTTAGCACATTGTTCAGTTTTTTTTATGTTTCTACTTTTTAGAATCGGGTCTTTTAATAACTTTCATGGTATTTGTGGTTTAAGAGAAAATTATTATATTTATGATTTCAAAAAGCTCTAATTTTCGACCTTTAATATATGGGCCTCCCAGTTTCATTGGGAATAAGGATTTAGGTTGGGGGTAGAGGTTATCACAATTAGTCCACTTGATCGTGTCCCATGTAACTACTGAAGGTGGCACTGTGTGCCAATAGTACTCCATATATTGTGAGTCATCATTAGTACCTAAAAAGTAATATGGCTAAAAATGCTGTTGTTTATATACTGAATGTAATCAGGCTTGTATATGGCATATATATACTGTATATTGCTCAGTAGTGATGTGTGGGCTGGCCTGACACCTATGGCTCGGGTCGGATTCAGGCTGACTGCCACACACATTCTGTGGGTCATGGGCTGGTTTGGTTTGGGCTCTTCTTCTGATCTTCCCACCCACGACTTTACTCAGCTGGCTTTTTGCTCCAGCAGCCTCCATTTATGGAACTCTTCCATTTATGCATGCCTGCTCCATCCCCTTTTGAGAAACAGGAACAGAAAGCTCAAACTCCCCCAAATTGACATCCAAGCAATGGTGTCTGGTGCTGAACTGGAACATACATGCCTGCCACAGGATCATAAATGTATCAAGTCAAATTACCACAGCACACCAAATCAGTTGTAAAGATGCAAAAAAGGGATTTATTTAGCCCAAAAACACATATCAACGGGCAACGTTTTGGCCCTCAAGACCCCTCCTTTTGTGACACCAGAGGTGGGATGGTTGGACACGGGTCCATAAATGGATTTGCTGGCTGAGTTCAGGTCGGGTGCGGGTTGGGAGCATGTGGCAAGTGACAGTAGCCCAAACAATGTGCTGTGAATGGTATAAAAGTAGATGGGGAGCTACTGGGGCATTTTGAAGGGGCATAAGGGCTGTGGTGGTCTTGTACTTGAGCAACAGCTTAAGACAGAAGTATGGTATCTCATATCTAGCCTTTTTCATTTGATGAACTTTAAATTGTATTGTATTGGTCCATTCATACTCAAAAAATTGTCCATTTACGAACCACTACTGCCCATTTGAAATACACTTGACACACACTAACTTACAACATATTGGAGGGGGACTAGACCAGTGGTCCCCAACCAGTGGTTCATGAGCAGCATGTTGCTTGTCAAACCCTTGGATTTTGCTCCCAGTGGGCAGTGGCATCAAAGCAGGTGCCTATTTTTAAATTCCAGGCTTGAAGGCAAGTTTTGGGTGCCTAAAAACCAGATGTACTGCCAAACAGAGCCTCCTATAGGCTGCCAGTCTATATAGGGGAATATTTATCAAAGAGTGAAGTTAATAGTGAAGTTCTGCCACTAGAGTGAAATTCCGCCACTCTCCATTCATTTCTATGTGATTTTTATAGGCGTATTTATCAAAGGGTGAACTTTCACTTCGCCCATTGATAAACACGCCTTTCAAAATCCCATAGAAATTAATTGAGATCTGCGGAATTTCACTCTAGTGGCAGAACTTCACTCTTTGATAAAGTTACCCCATAGTTTCTACCAAATATCCCCAACTTTTATCTCCATTTTTTTTTTTTTCATTTGAATGTGGTTAACGGGTAAAAAAAAGGTTGGGGATCCCTGCTCTAGAGTATAGCCCATGCCTTGTAGTAAACCATAATGAGCACTTGGTGGTTAGGTTAGCATTACAAAGATATAACTTGCAGCTTCTGTCTGGATTTAAGCATGACATATATTTGAAGCGTTTCTAAATGCTGTGTTAAAACATTGCCATGCCAAAATGATTTAAGATATCTGTAAAGCAGGGTTATTGGCTATTGTTTAATGCAAATGATTTCTACAAAAGCGCCATTACAAGAGCAATGAATGATCTTTCGATGCCGAACATTAGACAAGACGGGATACATTCCGGCCATTTATTTTGGTGTACATGATGGCTTTCCTACTTTTACATTTTCATTATCTCGAGAGCCCAGAAGCAGGCACCATACATTGTCTTTCTGATGACATTAAGAACGAGGAGCAGCGCCATTATTCAAACCCGACTGTGGCGCTTGAAGACATAACGGTACCCAATGATTTGAGTCCCATCCCCCCCCACACCCCATATATATTTATTGAAACATTTTGGCTGCCCGATTTCTCTAATTTTTCTAGATATAAAGTGGTTTGGAAAGCTGGCAAGTTAATAATCTATGTTGACAGATTAGTCTTTTGTCAAATACAGATCTGGCGTAGAGCAAAGGCTGATGATTTATAAGTATATTGGATGCTGCTCTTTTGTCTTCCAGTGAACGCTTATTATCCTGCTGCTAAGTGATGCACTAGGAATAACAAATCAGCTCCTCTTTATGTAAAACAAATATATTTAGAGAAAAAACCAAATCTGGGATTTCCCAAATTTTAGCACTTTTTGGAGGATTTGGATTCAGTGGATACCTTAGTGCTTATCCAGAACAAAATCCGAACCCTCGCAGTCATGTGACTTTAGATAGATGCCCAAAAGTGACAATTCTTGCTCAGATTACATTTAAATTTGAATATGCAAATTATGGTCTAACACCAGTTCACTACTTAGAAGAATATTAGAATTGTGGTGTTGGGAGGAGAAGTTAAAAAGAAGGAAGAAGAACCTTCCGTTAAATACTGGGAAAATAAACACCATTTCTGCTTTTATTCACAAGTTTTCGATAAGATAAAGATAAATTGAATATTAAAAAGAAGGTATCCTGTCTCTGTATTAGGATTGCCTTGTTAAAAAAAAAAAAACTTTAAAGGGATTGTCAAGATTTGTATCGTATAGTTTTTATTTCTGAATAACACTGTGAACATTGCAAGTACAATTATGGGACCTGTTATCCAGAATGCTGGGACCTGGGGTTTTCCGGATAATGGATCTTTCCATAATTTGGATTTTCATACCTTAAAGGAGAAGGAAAGTTTAAAACTAAGTAAGCTTTGTAAGAAAGGTCTATATAAATACACCAGTAAAAAACCCTAATGCTGCTCTGAGTCCTCTTTCAAAAGAAACACCACCTTTCTTTCCTTCTATTGTGTACTCATGGGCTTCTGTATCAGACTTCCTGTTTTCAGCTTAAACATCCAGGGCAGGGCTTGAGCATGCTCAGTTTGCTCCTCTCCCCCCTGACCCTCCCTCCTCCCTCTTCCCTCCCAACAGTAATCTGAGCCCAGAGCTATGAGTGAGCAGGGAGAGGCAGAAAGTGATGTAACACCAAGCGAATATGGCTGCCTCTATCCTAAACAAACAGAGAGAGCTTCTAGAGCTGTTTCCTCAGGTATGGTAAGAAATAATTTTTTTAAAATGTGGATTTTTTGTATAAAATAAAGTCTATGGTAGACTGCCTTTCCATAATTCGGAGATGAACCAATAAATGTTTTTTTTAGAGTTGTAATATTGGTGTGCGGGCAGCCATCTCATGTCATTGTTTTTCCCAGTCGTGTGCTTTCAGATAATGCTTCACAATGGAACTGCTTTCAGATAACTCCTACTCAATGTTGCTGAGTCGCGACTTAAAGGAACAGTAACACCAAAAAATGAAAGTGCTTTAAAGTAATAAAAATATCATGTAGTGTTGTCCTGTACTGGTAAAACTGATGTTTGCTTCAGAAACACTACTATAGTTCATATTAACAAGCTGCTGTGGAGCAATGGCGGAAATTGAAAAATGGCTATATGGCACAGGTTAACTAATGGATAACAGATAACACCATTGGACTTACAGGGCTTATTTGCTATCTGCCATGTAACCTGAGCCTTTTCTACACAGCAGCTTATTTGTATAAACAATAGTAGTGTTTCTTAAGCAAATACAGCAGTTTAACCATTGCAGCGCAACACTGCATTATATTTGTATTACTTTAAAACAATTTTATTTTTTGACGTTACTGTTCCTTTAAGTAAGTCTGTGGGCGTTTTGCCAAGGAAAAACACCCATATTATGTATAGCAAAAAAATGTTGCTCAGTTTAAAAAATGTTGGGTGGTTTGACGCCCATGACTTCAATGTATTTGCCATCTTTTTTGCCATTTCACGAATTTTGGGCGAAGAGCAAAGGTCACATTTGCCCATTACTAGTTTTGTTTTAATATCTACCACCAGGTGGGGTATGGGAGCATTTTTAGAAATGCAGGTGTCAGGGAGATCTTATCTGGTGACCTTCCTATTGTTTTGCTGATGGGTTGCTCGGAAAAGGTGATATAACGGTAGAGTGATTGAAGTTTATCAGAGCACAAGTCACATGACTGAGGTCAGCTGTGAAACTAACATGTCCAATATTAGATTTCAAAATTAAATATAAAAATATAAAAACATCTGTTTACTCTATTGAAAAACTGATTTCAATGCAGAATTCTACTTAACTAATGCATTTTGTAAAAAAAACATGTTTTCCCATGACAGAATCCCTTTAAGGCATGCCTACAAGGGGGGGGGGTTCACATCTTGGGTTATCGTCTCACTTAATCCCTTTTATACTTAGTTTGGAAGCTTCAATCTGAACCATCACCCCATTATCATGGAATAAGTACCAACTTCCAAATGTCGTACTCAGGCGTCAGACAACAACCAAAAAATGGGAACTGCAGAATAAGAGCAACAGTAGTCAGGATGAACAAATGGGATGCAGGGTCAGATTGGGCCAGCAGGACACAGGGAAAAAACCCGGTGGGTCCTGGCTTTTTTGGGCCCCGCTGACCTTCACCCTGCACTGCCGCTTTCCTTACCTCCCTCCCTGACACCAGGCACTTCCCTGACCTCCTTCCCTGGCCCTCGGTGCAGATGCACAGGTATGCAGGGGGAAAGAGGGAGGCTATGGATGTGATGGGGTGGCCAGAGGGGGGTTGTGGGGGCTCCTGAGGCTGCAGGTCCGATGGGCCCTGGGCTTCCCAGTCCAACGCTGACAGGATGAGTTTCAATGTGAAATTTCCAATTTCACTAGTGGCAAATCCATGCAAGTATTCCTCCATGTTCAGTTCCAATAGGCAACATTAACCTTCCACCTAGCCTTCAACATCTACCAATGGGACAGGAGTCTGTTTAGGAAATTTTGAGATCTGAACAACTCGGAGAAAGAATATCTAGACTGCGGGTACAATATTGATGGAGAAGTTGGCACCATGTTTGGATGAAAATGGCAACACGGGAGCTTATTTGTGTGAAGAACAGTAGAAAGGAGCTTCTCTAATAATGTATACTCTACTATGCTAAAAACTGATATGTTAAAAACACTTTAACTGCAATGTAATTCCCACTGACTCCTATGCATGCTTTGATATCACAGGAGCCAAAGTTTCTTTCTCTGAGAAGTCGTCCCCAGTACATAGCTTATTTACCCAGTGACTGTCACTGTCTGTGCCTACAAAGGCAATCCATGCACAGTTCATTTACAGATCTGACTATTTACCTTTTCTAACTATGGACAGTACCAAATCCCTAGGTGCCCTGGTTGCCCCTTGTACATATTTGCTTTCCCTACTTGTCTGTATTGTGACAAAGTCTCCTGCTGCTATCCTACAATCCTATTTCCTATTAACTTCCTATTTGTTTTGAATTGGGAGTAAGATGTGACAGATGGCAAATATCAAGAGCAATTGTGAATGCAGGTGAGCCTTGGCAATAAAACCACTTGTTCCCAACATACAGCATTTTGAATTTGTTCCTTAAATCACATGGGGAATATGAAAATCATGTTTTTGGTGTACCTGTGCTGTATAAACAACATTACTGATTATCGGATGTATTTTGCATATCCCAAACTAGTACTTATCATACTAAATGCCACCCAAATGTTGTGGGACAGTCCTGAATTGACGATAATATAAGTGGTGAGGTTCACCAGAAATTGTCACTTTTATATTAAAGTGGACATGTCACCCAGACACAAAAATCTGTATAATAAAAGTCCTTTACTAATTAAACATGAAATCTAATTTCTATTTTTTATTAAAGCATTCATAGCTGTTGTAAGCTCATTTAAAAATCTCAGCTGTCAATCAAATATTGTCTGCCACTCCTCTAGGCCATGGGCATAGAGGCGGGGCAGACAATTACTTTCACTTTCCATTCAGCACTTCCTAGATGTCACTGCTCTCAACATATTCGCCCATTCTCTTTACCATTTAAATGTGTAGCCAGGGCATGGGGATGGACATCAGGTCCCCCATTCTGGTGCACGAAAAAGATTCTGAACTGATACAAAGCTTGTCTTAATAACAGTGTCCACAAAATGGCTCCTGCCTGCTTGTTATAATTATGAATTCCCAGACTGAAGAAAACAAGATTCAAATAATTTATATAGTGTAATTAAACTTCATTTTGCTTGACTAATATGATAAAATAGGATTTTGAATAATTTTTTTGGGTGACGGGTCCCCTTTAATGAAATGTAGATACATAAAATGCTCTTCGTTAGACAGATTGCAAGGTTTCTTAAAGGGGTAGTTCACTTTAAAACTTTTTGTAGTGAAGTACTGACTGAAATTCTAACAATTTGCAGTTGGACTTTATTTTTAATTTGTTTTCCAAATTGGCACCTTGTTATCCTCTCTCTCTCTCTCTCTCTCGAGGCCACAAGTGGTATATGACTTTATGTTGGGGTTACGGCACCTCTACAGGATGATATTTGAGGGAGAAAAAATAAGGGCCCACCTTTGTTCTAGGCTCCTGCATAGAAGCAGACGTGTGCAGTCAGTTTTGGACTGAAGTACCTGGGGCCTACAAGCAAACCTAACTCCAAGTTTCTTCAGACCCAGCCAGTGACATCATCAGGGATGGCTCCAGGTGCACAAAAATATTCTTGGCAGCCTGTTCCTTGCAGCAGAAATAAAAGCAAAACAGGTGAATGCAGTGGTGGTGGGCAGCATGTTGGAGCATTGAATGGTGGCTCCTCTTTGTAAAAATCATCCATCAGACCAGATCCTCCACCCATCACCTTGTGCATCAGCCAGGGAACTTTCTTAAATAACATTTGGGCAGGTTGGGAGATTTGTCCATCATAGACCCACTGTTTTCCATTGGATGGATGGATGACCATGTGCCATTAGCCAATTACACAGATTAATTAAACTCCTTACATGTATCAGTCAAAAATGATTTTGTTTGCGGAAGCCCAATACTAAATAATACATATTTAAAGGCCATGTTTGCAGCTTAGCAATGTGACATCCATTCTAATCTGGTTGGTTGTTTATTTAATGGCACCTTTTAATTTCTTGCTAATCAATGGCGTGTTCCTAGCACGAGTAAGCCTTGCCCTAGAGAGCGTCTTTATAGCTATAATATATTCACGGCTAATCTGATTAACATATGAACTGCTTATGTGATTACTGAGCCTTGCTTAGAGCTATGTTGATGAAAGGCACACTACTAACCTCAACTATTTTTATTTGCTTAATTGTGGCTAGAACTGGGTAAGGTATATATCACACGTTCTTTATTGTTTCCTCTATTGTTGTACAGGATATGATTAAATTTAAGGGGCCAGTTTTGTAAGGGTCATTTATGAATCACCCACAAGTGATGAACACAACGGAGAGCACATATTGATGCAAATTATTAAGGAACTTGAGTCAAAACATGCTCCTGCACTGCAACATGGTTTCCAATGTGTCCTACCTGCCTCTGTTGATGAATGACCTGCAACTGTGTCTATTGACATTGGGGAACCTTGAAGCTACTGCCATCCTGGGCCTGGTGGTAGCTCCAGGGTTCCAACAACAGGGTGCACCAGAATTATGCCCAGTGCATCAGATACAAACACATTTTAAACACCATTGCATCAGTTTTGACCCATCGGATCAAGCAGAATTTGTTTGTCCATTTCTGTTCTCTCATTCTGACTCTTTATATTTGTACTTAAAAAATACACAGCTCCCTTTGTGAGCTCGACTTTTTGCATCAGATGTGTTATCTCACACAAGACATAGAATGCAGCCGGCACCCTTCCATGGCACAGTCAAATGCTCTATGTATGGGCTCAAAGCGGCATACTTTTGCATCCTTTAGCCCTTAAATAATTGCCTCTGTATCAGTGGTATACAAGCCTAAAAATATAGAACATGTTACCACTTTATACTATTAATTTGCATTTCATTTAATTGTATTAATAGAAGGGAATCGTTTAGATGGAACTGTTTCAAAACCTTTGCCAAATCCAAAAATAGTGGAAGAATCACTAGCACTGTGCATCGCACAAGAGATATGCCTCTTTAATGAATTTAACTCTTTGTAAGACTTTTCTTGTCCTTTAACAAACCTTCAAACTTCAAACTTGCCCTCAGAAGATGTCAGACTTACTAGCCTATAATTGCCAGGCAGAGAATGTAATTCCTATTTTTAGGAATTAAATCAGATTTCCTCTATTTTGTTGGCACCTGACCTATAAATGTTATTGCCAGTCTGCCAAGTAATATCTACCTTACGAAGTGATGCCTGTTATATTACTGTTTGCTCCAGGGATGCCCTTATCAAGAATAGAGGCAAAACGATAAAATTCTCAATTTGAAGCTGCTAGTTCTGCCAGGCACTGCTTGAGTTTGCACATATAATATTTACCCAAATCCTTTCCCAGTCAGATATCATTAGTCCCTTTTAGAATATGATTTGCATGCACAATTGTCTTCCCAATGGCACAACCTTGCATGAGTCAATATTGAACCTCACCTGCTATTTAACTTCCGAGTGTCCTGCTTATGCAAATCTTACCATAAGGTGGAAACACCCCAGTAAGGATCTTATTATCTTGCATAAATTCTATATCAGCAAACACAGTAACAGCTCTCGCTATGATATCCAAGGTCATTTATGAATGCATTACAAATGCGAGGCCCCAGGGACAGAAGTCTGTGGGACTCCACTTATCAGTGGTATAACTAGACACTGCCCTATTAATCCCCACTTATCTCAAATTATCCTCTCATCACATTCAAGGACCAAAGCATGAAAGGTTTAAAATATCAATACTTTTTGTTAAGGAAAACCATAAAACATGATTTAAGAACATCAGTGAGGATGATGGTGTATCTTTTAATTTAATGTGCATGCAAAGAGAGGAGGACGTCGAGTACTGTGCCTGGAGAAGCTCACTACTGGGATGGGGGTTCCTGAGGGCATATGGGGGCTCTTGAGGTAGCAGTCCCAGTGGGTCCCATGTACCCCAGTCTGACTCTGAAAAAAGTAATCTAGAGTCAATCAGGGATGGTCTACTTAAGTAGAAAACACATGGGCATATTTACATTCTCAACTATAGTTGTGGTTGCACAATATTGGGCATGGTTGCTAACCAAATTGACACCATTCATTAAAAGTACACTTGGCTAAAGACATTCCTTGTACCTCCGTATAGTTGCACCCAGTGATGGTGCTTCCATCCTGCCTGTTCTGACATACATGTGCATCTGTTGACAGAGGGGAACTTTGGAGCAACCACCACCTTCAAGCTAGTATTAATTTCACATTTGCTACAGTGGCCTGCATCCAGCGCCAATTCTACAGCAGGAACCACTTGAGGTTGCAATGCCGCCCACCCTCACACACCAGCGCTTAGCTTTTCTTGCACCGGAGTGGGTCCTGGTGGGGGGCTGCATCACTAGTTTGACTCTTAAAGTTACATGGGGAGGCAAAAAGCTTGGCCATCTGAGGAAAGTTTCTCAACTTGTCCTATTGACACAGCACCGATTCCTGCATCAATGCTCACAGTGATTTTACACCTGAAGAATCGTGGACATGTAATTGTGATGACAATCAACAGAAGTGACACCACCATGATTTCATTTTCAGTGTTACTGAGTCTGCATCAAATTTAATTGCACAGGTGCAAAATGGAGCTCCCCCTCGTGGCCGTAATGATGCTGGAATAGTAGGGGAAAGTGCTACATTCTGGGTAAAAAAACATGGTAAATTTCACTTTATATGTATGAATAGAAGATGGCTTATTGCTTGCCTTGGTTGAAATATACTGTACCTGTTAGGAAAATCAAGTTTCAGGGCAATCAAATCTGATTTGCTACAAATTACAAATTGATGTATAATGAGCAATTGAGTAGTACACAACTTGTCCTCATGGCTGTAATTTATGTGGAATTTGGTTAGGAAAAACACTACTTTCTAGGTAATAGAAAAAAAAGGCGCTTGCAAGGGGACATGATTAGACTTTACAAGTACATTAGAGGACATTATAGACAAATAGCAGGGGACCTTTTTACCCATAAAGTGGTTCACCGTACCAGAGACCTCCCCGTCAGACTAGAAGAAAAGAACTTTCATTTGAAGCAACGTAGGGGGTTCTTCACAGTCATCATCATCATCATCATCATTTATTTATATAGCGCTGTCAAGATACGCAGTGCTTTACTGCAGTTATAGCAAACAGGGAATAAATGGTGGATAACAGACAAGGATTACAGAATACAATAGGGTTTACAAACTAAAAGGTTAGGGTACAATTGAGACATTAGGATTGTATAAACAATTTGTCAGGACAGTGAGGTTGTGGAATGCACTGCCGGGTGATGGTGATTCTGGTACTGCCTTTAAGAGTGGCTTGGATGATTTCTTGGATATACATAATATCAAAGGCTATTGTGAAACAAAACTCTATAGTTAGTATAGATATGGGTATCTATGTGACAATATGGAGGTGTGTGTATAGATGTTGGGTTTTCATTTGGAGGGATTGGACTTGTTGGACTTTGTCTTTTTTCAGCCCAATTTAACTATGTAACTATGTTACTATGTAACTAGGTTAAAAAAAAACATGCCAAATAGACTTTTTTTCATGAAGTGTGAAAATGCAAAAAAAAAAAAAAAAGCCTAACAATAATATTGAATTCAAGTTTTCAATAGTTGACCATCCAAAAGTTCCTGTGATGTGTGAGATGCGTATTCTTCCCAAACTGCACAAATCTCTATTATAGACAAAGGTCACCTCATTGGTCCTGGGATTCAGAGTGAGAGAAATGTCAATAAACAAGTGGATTTCTATTATTTCTGAGAGATATCATCCAGCTCTGGCACTAGTTACGAGAAATAAAAATGTGAAACACTGAACTGAAAGAACAGAGGCTCGAGAGCAAGAGGAATGGAAGATCAAAGAGAACACAAGATAAACACTGAATTAAAGATGGAATCAGAATGAAAAACCCGCAGTGCTGTTAATCAAGCTGACGACCGGCACTGATCCAGTGACAAAAAGACACAAAACCAACATTATTCAGCTTTGTGATCAACTCATCATTGGCTGGTACTGTATTTGTCGCTGGTTGTCTTTCTTTCATTTTTTATTAGAAATGTAATGGCTGTTTCAGACACTGTCGGTACAGGCTAAGGCATTGCTCCAGTTTAATGTAGCTCTTTATATGTTTTTAACTACAGGTATGGGACCTGTTATCCAGAATACTTGGGACCTGGGGTTTTCTGGATAAGGAGTCTTTCCGTATATTGGATCACCATACCTTACATCTACTAAACAAATAATTTAAACATAAAAGTAAACCCATCAGGCTGTTTTTGCTTCCAATTAGGATTAATTCTACCTTAGTTGGGATCAAGTACAAGCTACTGTTTTATTATTACAGAGAAAAAAGAAATCATTTTTAAAAATTTGAATCTATGAAAAGGCACTGAAGTAGATCTAACTATTAAGACATAAGAGGTTTTTTTTACACAACAGAAACCAATGTGCAAAGTAAAAAGAAAAGGCCACAACCTGCCATTTTTTTCACTTTCCACAATTTATTCTCCTGTTTATAAATTGCTATAGGTCTCTTTTCAGGGCACAGAGACCTGCAGTTCTCCCCAAGTGCTACCTGTATTGAACTCCAGGCAACAGTTAATGAACCCTAAGTTATTGTTAATAGTGATGGGTGAATATATTCACCAGGCACTAATTTGTGGTGAAAAATCCACCAGGACAAAAATAGAACAGAATTGTCGCACGTCAAAATTATTTTTACGCCTATTGACTTTAATGCGTTTTGCAAATTTTTCACCGTTTTCGCAAATGTTTCGGTAAATTTGTGAATTTTTTGGTACAGATTCACCCATCACTACGGTACTTGCTGCTCCAGCAATAAACTATGCACTTGATTCTTGATCTGTAGGTATGGGCCCTCACATGAGTTTGTTGCTGAAGTATACTTCTCCAGTATAGTTTAATAAATGGGTGCCATTGATTCTTGAACTTAACAATAATGGCTGGATTCACATAGGAGTCTTTGAGAGGACTGGGCACAAGAAATTGGATACTATAGCAAATATTCACAAAAATAGATTCAAGCATCAAGTGTTTTACCCATCAGGTGTAAGTAGCACCCCAAGCTTTCAGGCCTCTAAAGTAAAGCACAGCCTGAACAGTTCTACCCTTTGGTCTGGACACTTGGTCACTACTCTTCGTTAGTTCACCTGGGACCCTAATACATACTAAATCTCTTCAGTGGAGCTTAGGCTGCTCATTAGCTACCCTATTCCTATCACTCCTGGATGGATCTATAACAGTGAATAACCTCACCCTGTCGTTCTTACTAGGCCCCGTTGGCCTAGGCGCCAATCTTCTCCCACTTTCCTTCGCAGGGGGAATCCAGGAAGAAAAGAGACAGAGTACATGTGTGTTTTACTATATATATATATATATATATATATATATATATATAGTATAGTGACCTATACTAGCCAGTTATAGGAGGCGACATTATCATAGAATGGGAAACAGCTTTCCATTTAGGAAACTCTAAATCTTGGTCAACACCTTAGGGACTGCCTAAATAAGGGGTCACTAAACCAGCCCCCCACATAGATAAAGAGAAAATGTGAAAACAAGGCAGGAGGTGGGGTAGTCATGTGGTAATGTGGTACATTGTTGCTGCTTAGGTTTTCTTTTGAGGGTTGATCCATTATACCCCATGTTTGGTGGCCAGATTATATCAACATTAAGTCATAAGTCTGTTGATCCTCTGAGCAGTGTGGGGAGCAAAACAATACACTAGAGGAGGAGTCCCAAACTCTTTTTACATGTGAGCCACATTCAAGTTTAAAAAAAGTTGGAGGGCAACATAAGCATACAAAAAGTTTCTGGCAATACCAAATATGGGCTATGATTGACAGTTGGCTACTGGTAGCCTTATGTGGACTTGCAGCCTACATGAGACTCTGTTTGGCAGTACACCTGGTTTTTTTACAACCAAAACTTGCCTCCAAACCAGGAATTCAAAAATGAGCACCTGCTTTGAAGCCATTGGGATCAACATCCAGGGGGTTGGCGAGCCACTGATTGGGGATCACTAGACTAGAGTGCATTGTGCCAATGGGTCTCCAGTTGGACTGCTCTGAAAGAATCGTGTAGGTTTACTAAAGGCATTTTTATAGATTATTTTTGGTGTACTATCAACTGGAACTGCTTTGTATCTGTGGACTCGAGAGGACAGGCAACTGTTGAGAAGATTTGGCCTGTAAGGAGTGAAACTTGATACTGGGAGGAGTTCAGGAAGTAGCAAGATAAATCCACTAGGGGGGATAAAAGGGGTTATATAGGGATTATAATGGAGAGAGCTTCAGAGAGGTGTATGAGTTTTTGGGCCTATGAAGAGAAAGATATTGTTGAAGACTGTGTAGAGGACTGGGTGAGAACATTGAGATAAATAGAGAATATAACGAGTAGAGACAGGGCTAGGCTGTATAAACAAAAGAAGAAAGAATGGCCAGTGCATTCCCTGAGAAAGTAACTATGACAATGGGACTGGGGTGAAGGCTTGGGTGGTGACTAGGAAAAATGGAGCTAAGCCAAGTTCTGGGGTCCTTCCTTCTTCCATGGTCATGACTGCAGTGTTTGATAGCTCATAGGATCTGAATCGGCGACACCTTTTAGGAAGTTTAATGCTTTTGTCCAAGCTTACAGCATCATCTAGTCCAAGTGTTCCTGTTCTCTAGTCCAAAAGCATCAAAGAATCATCTTATCTTAAAGGTCATACTCAACTCATACTGCAACATTCTGAGAGCTGAAGCAGTGGCTTAACTATATTACTGGGACAACAGTAAAGTATTATAACCCTAATTTGGTTACTGTCTCTTTAAATAGCAATTAAGCCTTGGAATTCCAGAGTCCCTTTTGCCTATGAACAGTACTGGGAACTGGGATTTACAGAACAGTGCCTCCACATGGAGAACACTGAGGAGTACACCTCAGGGGATTTCCACTAGGAGAAATAAAACAAACAGTTTGCAATAAAACAAATATAAACTTTATTCAAAACTGTATTTAGTAACCGTAAATGCAAATCACACTATATCACTTTACTCTGGGGAACCTGTGTGGACTATCAACCCCTGGCACAGTCGCTCAATGCCACAGTCCCACACCGGATGGATAAATGTAGAATAAATCCTGTCAGTTCAATATCCCTTCCCCAAGAGTTCTTATGTCCCCACTACCTGCCCCAAGGTACCTTTCCCTTTGAAAGTAGTAGCTGCTCCTACGTGGCAGGTACACGAGCAAGACCTGTCCTCACCCTGAGGGAACACACAGTGGCCAAAGTACCCACAGGCAGGAGATATAAACTGGCTCTCATTGAAGCTCAAATACTTTATCAAAGCAGAGTAAACACAGCCCTTTCCTTCTCCTTCTTCCTGGAAAATCCTTTCAAGCAGCACTGTCACTCTCCACAGATCTGATTCTCCCTAACTGTTGCAACAGGGATCCCTTTATAAGCTCTGTCGGAAATCCCATACATTTGGCTGCTAAGTCAGGCAGTCCCCCTCTCCCAAGGATGCACTGGGGCACCCAGCCAATCAGATAGGTCTCCAGCCTATAACTGGGCTGGATGATGTACAGCCAGGAAAACAGGGGAAGGATTTGTCTGATCCCCTATATTATTTTTCAGGTATCCCAGAATGTCTAGAGATTGAACTGTTTTACCAATATTTATTGAAATTGTATATTAATTAGGGCCTAATGGAGTCTGCTTCCTCTGTAGTTACGCCTCTGCATTGAAGGTCTCCTATTTTTTGCCTTGAGGTTGTGATTCATCCACCTACCGAAATGCAGTTTAACAGGATTGTTTACAATCTATAAGTGTATTATTTCCTATTTT
This sequence comes from Xenopus petersii, assembly GCA_038501925.1. Taxonomy (NCBI): domain Eukaryota; kingdom Metazoa; phylum Chordata; class Amphibia; order Anura; family Pipidae; genus Xenopus; species Xenopus petersii. The sequence goes on along the minus strand of CM076678.1, from coordinate 148,317,121 downwards.
CCAAATATAAACCCGTGCATAGCAAGGACAGAGATTACGTAGAATGAGTGCTACGATATAACAAAGGAGCGACTGGCAAAGTCACCTTGGAAACAGTTCTATGGAGCAGGAGACACAATGGGATGTTGGTGGACTTTCCTGTTTTCTCCTCTGTTTTTACTGTGAATATTTATTTTTAGAACTGTAATTTTATGAGTGCTAATTGCCTGGCAGGATAAATACTAATTATATTTTGAAGGAGGGGAAAAATAACGAGGTGTTTCCTAACTAGTCATTATCTTTGTGGAAGTGCACAGAGGCATCATGTTGGCGCACACATTACCTAGATTAAACTGTAATAAAAGCCAAACTGTGATTATCAGCCACACAGTGCCTCTTCTGTACTCAATATTTCATTGCGTTAGATATTAACATGTGCTGAAATTAAGGCGCATTAATATTGATGGCGAGCATATTTCTGGAGAAATTGCGGATTTAGGGCTTTTTTTCTCCAGCATAGACAAAATGAGCACTAAATGTGATGTTCATCTATAACGGGACATTATTATCCAAATAAAAGGTTTTACATGTGTCTGATAACAACATGATATGGGGACTCTTTTCTGGGTTTGGGGTTCAGTGTGGGACATTTGCAGGAGCTGACTGACGTATCCACAAAGTCACATATACTGTAATTTATTGATTAAATACATTTGCTGCAGAAACATGCTTAGTACAGGGGAATGTCTATGCTGACATCATTTTATAGTACAGGTATGGGACCTATTATCCAGAATGCTCGGGACCTGGGGTTTTCCGGATAACGGATCTTTCCATAATTTGGGTCTTCATGCCTTAAGTCTACTAGAAATTCATTTAAACATTAAATAATCCCAAAAGGCTGGTTTTGCTTCCAATAAGTTTAAATTATATCTTAGTTGGGATCAAGTACAAGGTACTGTTTTATTATTACAGAGAAAAAGGAAATCATTTTTAAAAATTTGGATTATTTGGATAAAATAGAGTCTATGGGAGACAGCCATTCCATAATTCGGAGCTTTGTGGATATCGGGTTTCCGGATAAGGGATCCTATTAGGGATGGCGCGAACTGTTCGCCGGCGAACTTGTTCGCGCGAACATCGGGTGTTCGAGCTCGCCGGAAGTTCGCGAACGTCGCGCGACGTTCGCCATTTTGGGTTCGCCATTGTTGGCGCTTTTTTTTGCCCTCTCACCCCAGACCAGCAGGTACATGGCAGCCAATCAGGAAGCTCTCCCCTGGACCACTCCCCTTCCCTATAAAAACCGAAGCCCTGCAGCGTTTTTTCACTCTGCCTGTGTGTGCTGAAGAGATAGTGTAGGGAGAGAGCTGCTGCCTGTTAGTGATTTCAGGGACAGTTGAAAGTTTGCTGGCTAGTAATCGTTTTGATACTGCTCTGTTATTGGAGGGACAGAAGTCTGCAGGGGTTTGAGGGACATTTAAGCTTAGGTAGCTTTGCTGGCTAGTAATCTACCTTCTACTGCAGTGCTCTGTATGTAGCTGCAATGGGCAGCTGTCCTGCTTCTGATCTCATCTGCTGACTGCTGCAATAACAGTAGTCCTTGTAAGGACTGCTTTTATTTATTTTTTTGTTCCAATACAGAGCAGTATCAAGCAGATTACTAGCCAGCAAACTTACTATAATCTGTCCCTGAAATCACTAACAGCTCTCCCCCTACACTATCTCTTCCAAGCACACACAGGCAGATTTTTCAGATACATTTTTGCCCTTGATCCCCCTCTGGCATGCTACTGTCCAGGTCGTTGCACCCTTTAAACAACTTTAAAATCATTTTTCTGGCCAGAAATGTCTTTTTTAGATGTTAAAGTTCGCCTTCCCATTGAAGTCTATGGGGTTCGTGAACCGTTCGCGAACCGCTCGCATTTTTGCGCAAGTTCGCAAATATGTTCGCGAACTTTTTTTCCGACGTTCGCTACATCCCTAGATCCTATACCTGTATCTCTCTTTGCTGGCATACCTAGGCTGGAATTATTTTTTAGTATCTCTTCGTATAGTCTATGGGCATTCATATAGAAGATGTTTATATACAGCTTCAATCAGGGATGCCTCTGAAATCCTGGGGCCCATACGACAACATTTTCTGGCCCCACCCACATCCACCACAGGCCCTGCCCCAGACCACAATAATGAACACTAAAACAAGAGTGCTAAAATTCCAGGCCCCCCTCCGTTACAAGTTAAAAAATATTGGTGACCAGGGTCCCCCTACAAGTTAAAAAAAATAAAGGCACCCAGAGGCTCCATAGAAGGTTTAAAAAAAAAGATAGTGGTGGCCAGGGGCCCCACAGAAGATTTAAAAAAACATTGGTGGCTAGGGATTTAATTAAAAAAAAACATTGGTGTTCAGTGGAACTGACCTGTAAAGTTTGGCATGCAATCTTTTTCATTCTCCTTGGCAATGGCAGCCTTTAAACTTGACATCTTCAGGGCCCGGGGCAACTGTCCTCCCCTGAAGGCGGCCCTGGCTGCACTGTATTCTATGGGTATAGGTTTGCTTATAGCCTGTACATAGAGAAACTTTAAAAATATGACAGCATAGATATTTCCCTGTAATAATTCAGCAGTCCCTTATGTATTCTTATAATATTTACAGGGAGATACCATAGCATCCCCCAAACTGAGAACATTTCAGCAAGAAATGTTCCACAACATGTATGGAGAGGTAACATAAAACTATGGCACAGGGGTTTGACTTGTGGTGATAGGGTTGGAGGTGGATTGTGAACAGGGTTTTGGCATAATGGGTGTGATTGGGGTAGGTCAGGGTCATGGTTATACATACACAGGACTTTTTTTTCATTGAAACTCTATTGTACTTGCTGGAAGGGCCCATGTGACCCATGGGTTAAAAATTGGGGGCCCCTGGGGGGGAGGAACATGATTACTTATTAATATGGGGGCCCCCATGATTCCTGACAATGATGCCAATATCTTTTATAGTATTAAATTGAGCAGGAGTAGTCCTCTAAGTTTACTCGATGATACAGGGTTGTGGATGATGTACTCCTTTCGTTATTATGTCTGGTTCCACTTCAGAGTCAGGGTCCCACCAGACCTGCAGACTTACTATATTATAACAGATGACTCTGGAGAACCAAGATGGCAATTCAGTGATTCATTTTATTCATACAGTGCACAACATGTTTCGAGCCTACAGGCTCTTCCTGTAAGCACCTGAGGAAGAGCCTGTAGGCTCGAAACATGTCGTGCACTGTATGAATAAAATGAATCACTGAATTGCCATCTTGGTTCTCCGGAGTCATCTGTTATAATACTCTAAGTTTACTCATAGCCTGTACATGAATAAACCACAACTTCATGCCAGTATTGAGCACAGGGCTTTGGGTATATGAGCCCTGCTAGAGTCCTGCATGGGTCCTTCCGGGCAGAATCATGCCTGACCTGGACCCGCTGACCTACAACCCGACCCACACCACCAGCAAATAAGTTCCCCTACCTAGACCCTCTACCTGGCTCGCAAATAGTTTACTTACCTCCTGACCCGCGAGCCGTGAAATTGGAAGTGACGTCGTGCTGAAACCAAAACAGACGCGTAAGTCGCCAAAATTTGCACAAACCTCAGAGGAGGATAAATCCCACACCTTAGCCAGGTACCCAGATGGGTTACCCGTGTAATACCCACATGATCAGGGAATCTGTCCAAAATCTGCCCAAAATCGGTAAATATTGCGCAGGTACTCACGGTTAGTGATGGGTGAATAAATTTGCCAGGTGCAAGTTTGCAGCGAATTTCAGTGTTTTGCTGCCGGTGAATAAATTCACGAAACTGCAGCAAAAATTTGCCAGAGAAAAATCTGGCGCAACAGCATAGTTGTGCACATAAAAATTGTCGCGTGTCAAAAATTATTCGGACGCCCATTGACTGCATTTGGACAAAAGAGGAGCACTTATAAAAAATTTTGCGCGTGCCACAATTAAAGTGTGTCAAAATAATTTTGATACCCATTAATTTTAATGCGTTTTGCAAATTTTTCAAGGTTTCACAAATTTTTGGTGGAGCGAAACCGGACAAATTCGTCCATCACTACTCACGGCTACCGAACCTGATACAGGACTCTAAGCCCTGTAACCAGACAGAATAAAGCAGTTACCTACTTTATAGTTGGTGGGAATAAGCCAAACATGACTTATCCCAGTGGTCACTGATGCTTTTATTCACAAGCTGCTTTAGTTCAGATTTCGGACTCCGTTCTCCAGGCAGGAACCATGGTTAATATCATTCAGCCGGTCAGCAATTTCCATTCCAGCCCTTTGGCCTGAGCCTCAAATAAGAGGAAGGGTTGTTCCTTTTTCTCTCAGATTTAGCACATCTAAAGCAAAGTCTATAAACTTACACAACATGCTAATTGCTCCCCGTAGCATTATCCGACTTCAGCATATATCTTTTGGCAGAAAAAAGTAGGACAAATGGGTACCCGATGGTACCACGCTAGCAAATGCAAAATGACTGTGTGTATTCTTCCCAGATTTGTTTTATGTAAGGGGGATACTGGGACAATTTTATAGCGATCACCGAAAAAATTAATTTAGAAAAGACAATAGGTAAATAAACACGTTGTTCCTAAATGAAAGGGGATTTTGTAACCTTTGTGGAGAGAATAAGAGGCAGAAGAGAACCAGAGAGGTTATTAAAAATGTGTAAAGTGCCAAGCATCATATATTCAATGGAATAAACTAATTTACCTGGCATAAGTGCTGAATGTATCACAATACACAGAATATACAATATATATATATATGCATTTATTATAAAGGGGAACTTACCCATTGCACAGTCCCCCTACTCACTCCCAAACCATATGATAGAGACTACTAAAAACAACCCTTGCCAGACAAATGTAGAGCTGGGCAGTGGGATTATGTCATGTAATTTCTGCTTCCAAGATCCCTGGTACTGATCGCCAAGCAGGAGGATGCACACTGGATGCCAATCTGGTTTATAGTGTCTATGCTCTAATATTGTTTACTACAAAGTCTCCGTTTATTAAAGAGCAACCAAAGCCTAGATGCAGGTTTATTAAAAAGGTTTTCTAGTAAGGAAGAGGGCCACTGTTTCCTTTCCCACAGAGAAAGAACCCTATGCCTCATAAATTGCATATTTCCATCTGAATTCCACTGACATAGCCATTCTTCTGCCATTCTTCATATACCTGCACAGGCAATGCATTGCCCAAACAGCTGGTGTATGCTTCCTTGTGGTCATTTTACTCCTCCCACACCAAAAAGGTAGTAATAATGGGACCCCATGCTACTAAGTAAGAGGACCTTCCCCACTAGGAGACCCAAATTATTATTCCAGTGTCTGCCACACTCCCTGTGTACTGGGCCCTGTCAACTAAAAAAGAATGGTGCCCAAGATGAAAAAAAAAATCTAGCCTATAGTGCAGGATTAGCTATGACGTGTAGAATTCAGTGATAAGCTGGCACAAAGACTGGACTTCACTCCAAAATAGATGCAAATTAAAAGTTTTATTAAGCAAAAAGGAAGATCTCAGAGGGTGGCCTTACACGTTTGGTGCCTCAAGGTCACTTAGTCTTAGGCTTTAGTCTTTAGCATTAGCTATGACCCCAGTTAGTGTTGCCCCCGGGTCAATATATAGCTCAGGGGTCCCCAACCTTTTTAACCCGTGAGCCACATTCAAATGTAAAAAGAGTTGGGGAGCAGCACAAGCATGAAAAAGTCCCTTGGGTGCCAAATAAGGGCTGTGATTGGCTATTTGGTAGCCCCTATGTGGACTGGCAGCCTACAAGAGGCTCTACTTAGGCACTATACTAAGTTTTCATGCAATTAAAACTTACTTTGAAGCCTGGAATTTAAAAATAAGAACCTGCTTTGAGGACCCTGAGAGCAACATCCAAGGGGTTGGAGAGCAACTTGTTGATTACGAGCTACTGGTTGGGGATCACTGATCTAGCTGTTAAATCACCCACTGCATTGCCTGTAAATTTGCATTTACCTAAACTTCCCATCCTCCCTGCATAGTTTTACCTCCAACCTGCACATTTAAATCCTACCCAATCTCCACTCCACCACAGCTGTCCCTCTGCTCCTGCCCCCAATCTGGCCACCCATTATCTGTCCACAATCAGCCTTTTAACATCATCCCATCCCCTTTCAAGTAGTGGGTGTTATGGAACAGTGGCAAATGTGTCAATTCTGTCCCTGAGCCGCCATGTTTATACTTCATTACTGTAAAACACTGCCGGCTAAACACCCAATAGTGCTGCAAGTTCCACCCCTTATGCAGTTCATGGATATGACCATTCTTCATGCCCAGACACCATGTGGGACATTCACTAAGATTCGTAGTTGCGCCAGGAGTAACTTCACCGCACTTCGCCGCACTTCTCCAGGCGTAGTTTCGCCAGCGCTTTGCAAATTCACTAAAACCCGAAGTTGCGCTCAGGGGTAGCGTAAGGTTGCGAAGTTGCACTAGCATTGATTCGCTAAGCGAAGTTACGCTAGCGATGGTTAATTTGCATACGGCACCAAATTCAAATTTCAATGGAGGTATATGTAGCAGCACTACAAATTGCTGGGAAACCTTCAAAACATCAAATAAAATTTTTATTTTGCCCTACACATGTTCCCACTGTATAGTTAAGTTGCCTTGAGTTAGGAAATATTGGGGGGGGGAGGAGGGGAGCCCCAAAAAATGTTTTGATCTTTTTCAGCCTATCACCCATAATATAGAAAAAACGCCAGCGTTTTTTGGGACTTAGAAAAAACTTTAACTTTTTTTGAAGAGATCCCTATCTACTCTGTTACGCTTCCCCTGGTCATAGGTGGCGAAGGAAGTCTAGCGTAAAAGGCAGCGTTCAGAACAATGCGCGCGTTAGTGAATTTGCGTAGTTACGTCCGTCGCGCAAATTTGCCAGGCGTAAGGGTGCGAAGTAACACTAGCGAAGTTACGCCAGCGTCCGTTAGTGAATTAACGAAAATGCCCAACGCTAGCGAATTGAGGCGTAGTGAATTTGCCCCCATATTCCAGCATGACCCCTTATAATACTCCCACCTGCACCCCCACAATGGCAGTCAAGCACAGAGAAAGAGGGCCAGACAATAGGAACCCAAAAGATAAACCCAAAAAGGGACTTATTGGAGCAAGAACTGAGTAAAGTGAATTATTCATGGCTGGAAAGTGCAGTCCTCTATATCAGTGATCCTCAACCAGTGGCTCATGAGTAACCTGTTACTCACCAACCCCTTGGATGTTGCCCCCAGTGACCTCAAAGCAGGAGCTTATTTTTGAATTCCTGGTTTGGAGGCAAGTTTTGGTTGTATAAAATCAGATGTACTGCCAAACAGAGTCTCCTGTAGGCTGCCAGTCCTCATAGTGGCTACCAATAGGCAATGACATCCCATATTTTTGATACAATCATATATTTTGCTCTACAATTTTTTCTATAGTTAAATGTGGTCTACGGGTAAAAAAAAGAATTGGCGACCCCTGTTCTATATAAATAAGGGACAATAAAACAGGTTGAAAAGTGGCTGGTACATCAGTCTCAAGCTTTCATGCAACTACTTACCTTCTACACAAAGAAATCAAAATGCATTATTCCAATGTATTTATATAGCAGTAAATGACTCCCAGGGTGTGCCAGGAGAACATTGTATAAATATTTGTGTCAAGCCTACCTAACAGCAGGTACGGAATTCTGCTCCGACGCCAGCGTCAGGAGGCCCTTGCTTCATTTGCACAAAGTTTTCTTGCTGTCAAGCTGTAAAAGTTCTACTTTGCCTTAATAAATCAGCAGCCAAATCTATTCCTAAGGCTCTTCAGATTCCGTGGACTTGCAGAAAACTGCAGAAATAGCCATTATGTGGTATAATTTTATGAAAAGGAGCTGATCATGACAGGATAGAAAGTGCCCTTTATTAGCAAGCTGAAAACTTTGGAATAAGATTTATACCTAATGTCAATTTAATTACCAGCAGTGCCAATTCCACCGCGCTGAAAGACTGAAGTCCAACTTTTGATTTTCCTCTTAGTCACTTCTATACAAACCTTATAGGAACTTACCAAAGGTTGGTGTTGCAGTGGGTTTATATACTTTAGCTAGATTTATAGCAGATCTTCATTCATGATCCAATATACTACATGCTACAATTTATATTTAAAGGGGAAATACTGTGAGCTCTGTTTATACTGCCCTCTTTATAGCGCCACCTTTGCTAACCAACTATAGAAGAGTGAATGATCTGTTTTGTAATGTGAAAATAAATACAAAACTTGGACTTAAGTGATTCTGGACATCACATAGGTGTTGTGAAGGTAGACAATCCATGGGCACATAGAACAACAGGTGCAGTGGGTACTGTACTTAGCAACAAGTGTTGCATTATCGTGTTCCTCTGTGTTCTGCATGATGTGCTTTTCCTTCAAATCTCATTGTGTAATTTAATGCTGGGAGTCACTATATGGACAGTGTTGGACTGGGATGCCAGGGGCCCACCACAAAACCTTAGACCATGGACCCACTTTCTAAACTTTTATTCCTCCTCTCCTCCCTTAACCTCTATATTCTCCTAGTCTTTCATATCTACTTACTATATTCTTTAATAATTAAGCATTTTTCCCCATAAAAAAATAGGGAATGACCCTGAAATAGACCAAATGTTTAGAAGCAAGAGGGCCCACTGACACCTGGGCCCACCGGGAGTTTTCCTGGTAACCTGTGGGCCAGTCCGACATTGTGTGTGGAGCAAATGTATTGTTTAATGCTGGGAGTCACTGTATCATTTAATGTTATCTATCATTAATGTTGGGAGTCACTGTGCTGTACCATTAAATTCTTGGAGTCACTGTATCATTTAGCGTCGTGTATCATTAATGCTGGGAGTCACTGTGCTCTACCATTAAATGCTGTGAGTCACTGTATCATTTAATGCTGGGAGCCACTGTATAATTTAATGCTGGGAGCCACTGTATCATTTAACGCTGGGAGCCACTGTATCATTTAACGCTGGGAGCCACTATATCATTTAACGCTGGGAGCCACTGTATCATTTAACGCAGGGAGCCACTGTATCATTTAATGCTGGGAGTCACTGTATTATTTAATGCTGGGAGTCACTGTATCATTTAATGCTGGGATCCACTGTATAATTTAATGCTGGGAGTCACTGTATCATTTAATGTCATGTATCATTAATGTTGGGAGTCACTGTGCTGTACCATTAAATTCTGGGAGTCACTGTATCATTTAACGCTGGGAGCCACTGTATCATTTAATGCTGGGAGCCACTGTATCATTTAATGCTGGGAGTCACTGTATCATTTAATGCTGGGAGTCACTGTACCATTAAATGCAGGGAGTCACTGTATCATTTAATGCTGGGAGTCACTCTACCTTTGAATGCAGGGAGTCACTGTACCATTTAATTCTGGGAGTCACTGTACCATTTAATGCTGGGAGTCACTGTACCATTAAATGCAGGGAGTCACTGTATCATTTAATGCTGGGAGTCACTGTACCATTAAATGCAGGGAGTCACTGTATCATTTAATGCTGGGAATCACTGTACCATTTAATGCTGGGAGTCATTGTACCATTTAATGCTGGGAGTCACTGTACCATTTAATGCTGGGAGTCACTGTATCATTTAATGCTGGGAGTCACTGTATCATTTAATGCTGGGAATCACTGTACCATTAAATGCAGGGAGTCACTGTATCATTTAATGCTGGGAGTCACTGTACCATTTAATGCTGGGAGTCACTGTATCATTTAATGCTGGGAGTCACTTTACCAATTAATGCTGGGAGTCACTGTACCATTTCAAGCTGAGAGTGATTGTATCATTTAATCCTGGGAGTCACTGTGTCATTAATGCTGGGAGTCACTGTACCATGAAGGTATAAGCTGGCGAAACAGATTCTGGCGAAAAGGTAACATTGTAAAGTTCACACTTTGATGAATTTACAGAGTAACGAAAATTTGCCTGACGAAAGTACACGAAACTAGCGCTGAGCTTTTTCGCTAGCAAATTGTCCTCTATGCCTTTTAGTAAATTGGTGATGTCCCTGAGATTTGTCATTTTGGCGGATTTTCGCTAGCGATGGCCACTTTGCCCTTAAGTCATTTATAATTTAATGCTGGGAGTCAGTATCATTTAAAGTAGGGAGTCACTGCCCTTGTTCTACTGGTACATACCTGTGGGCTCTCTATTTTTTCTTGTGTTACATGAGTATGGGCATTTGCCCTGCAGAAATGCTAATGTAGGTGTTGACACACGGTACATGGAATGTTACAATTTCAGTATTTGTACAAACCAGTAACTATATTGTTTGAATTCTTTTGGAATCTTTAGAATCTAGAACTGCAGAGAATTTGATCGCATAACATAAATCCACTTCATTTAGGGAGAGAAATTGCCTTTACCTGATGTATCCAGCTCTTGCTTATAATTGCATTATGATCCCCAGTGTTACTATGCAGCTGCCTGATCTCTAAAAGCCGAAATGCACCCACTTGTCTCAATTAGTCTGCACCTGTTTCTTATATGTTTCACTGTTGACTTTACAATGCTTGCCTTGTAGCCAATGCATTACTTTTCCTGATGGAATGTAAATTCAGCTTGCATATACAGATGTAGTTCTGATAAACAAGTACATTTCCATAGTTGTGTTTTTCTATTTTTCTAAACCTCTTTCATTTTATAGAAAGGTTCTGTTTCCATCGAGCATCGGAAAATGAAAAATACTCTCTGGCTGGAGAGGCTATTGTGGTGTCATACGTCATAGCCCAGATTATTGTCCCTCTTTCACTTTTTTTAAACATTTCTTTGGTCCATGGCTCGTCCGGCGGCGCAGAGACCTGATCTTACCTGGTGGAGCCTTGAGATTAAGAAAGTGTCCGGAGAGACGACGCGCTTTGTTATTAATGATCCCCTGTAACACCTCCAGGAATGCTTTCAGCACAAGGGCACGGAAAAACTAATATTTAGAATGCCAAACCTTGACATTCACAGGAAAAATACCCTACAGCCTCCCATTGTCGCCCTGTGTTGTAATTAAAGAGGAAATATATTATGATATGGTATATTATATTCATTATTACATTTATTTATGTCATTAGGAGCCTATTGATAAAACATTAAAACAGGGAAAGTAACAATTTTTTCCATTTTTAACTCTTTTTTGATGTTTGTAGAAGTTTTATTTAAACCCACCCTAAAAATCTAATTTGAACAAAAATGAGAAGGAGAATGACTTCCAGCAAAAGTTTCACCCTTTACAAATATCTGTAAGGGGGGTCATTTACCGTTGCACCTGCAAGCACGGCTGTTCTAAAATCAATGCAACAGAGAAAGAAATTATCGGAGCAATTTATTAAGATATTTGCATCCAAACACACTCCAGCAGGGCTCATTTCCAATCACAGTTGTGGTTGCACAATAAAATGTCATTGTTGCATGAATTGACTCCATTCATTAAAGGTATATGAGTCCAAAGCCATGCCTTGCACTTCCGTGTACTCACTCATTGTAAGTTAGGTTTAAAAAAGACACACGTCCATCAGGTTCAACCTTTTATGTCAATATATAACCTAAGTGCTAGTTGATCCAGAGGAAGGCAAAAAAAACCTTCTGAAGCCTCTCCAATTGGTCTCAGAGGGGGGGGGGGGGAATCCTTCCTGACTCCAAGATGCAATTGGACCAGTCAACTTGTGCTAAGAGCTATTTCCAAAAACCATGCTAAAAGGTGTATTGATGCAGGGGATCCCTGGAGCTGCTGCCCCCCCCCCCCCATTAAGGTGCCAGTAGCTCCAGCAAGTGTCCATACTTGCAGCAAACTTGCACCTAAAGAACCAGTTGCAGATGTCATCTTCACACTTGCAGCACAATTGAGTCTGTTTTGTGTCAAAATGTAATCTTTCAAACTGCATGCATTTTGATGCATTGGCTGCAAAAGCAACTGATGCAACTCCACCTCACGGCCTCAATTACCATGTGTCACGATCGCCGCCCAGAGCAGTCCCAGGAGCTCCGGGCGGCGTGTCCTCCTCCGCCGGCGTTGCTCCCAAAATGGAGGCGCCCATGGCCGCCGCGTGGGTAGCGGCGCTGGCGCAATGACATCAGCGCGGCGCAGGAATGCCATTGCAAAAACGCCAGCGTCAGTGACGTCACTATGGCGCCAATATTTGTGTATTTAAGGGCGTCCAGGACGCCAGAATGGCGCCCAAGTATAGGATACATTTCTTGTGTTTATCCTGGGTTCCCTGTGAGCAGTTTATTATACTGAATCTTGTTCCTGTTTGTTATCCTGACCTTTTGCCTGGACTTTGGATCTTGCTTCTAATCTGCCTGCCCTTGAACTATTGCCTGAAATTTGATTATCCATTTGATTTACCCTTTGGACACCGCGACTTTGATCCCTCAAGAGGGCTTCCTCCTTGATCCTGACTATCTCCCTGGTGGGAGCTCCCGGCTCCCTGACACCCTGGAGTTGTGGAAAAAAAACATGGCATTCTGGGTCATAAAATGGCTATTTTGTGCAAAATTTCACTTTGCATATTGTACTTGCAGTAGTAGGTGACAATCCTGCCTCTCTGATGAATGATGCACAATATTCTCTAATGTAGTGATCCCCAACCAGTAGCTCGTGAGCAACCTCTTGGATGTTGCTCCCAGTGGCCTCAAAGCAGGAGCTTATTTTTCAATTCCAGGCTTGGTGGCAAGTTTTGGTTGTATAAAACCAATAATAACCAAAAATGTACTGCCAAAGAGAGTTTCAATGTAGGTTGACAATCCACATAGGGGCTACCAAATACCCAATCACAGCCCTTATTTGACACCCCAAGAAGATTTTTCATGGTAGTGTTGCTCCCCAACTCCTTATAGTTCTCAATGTTGCTCACGGGTTCAAAAGGTTGGGGATCCCTGCTCTAATGAATCCAGGAAACGCTGCCCCCAGTGGCCAGATCATCATCATAAATGCTATAATGCTCCCTTGATTTTACAGTTTGTAACTTTTGAACTATCCGTCTCTCCCATGATGCTGGAGATACCACAACCCTGAACCTAGCAGTAATTCCAGTGTTCCCACAGTGGGTTGCAATAAAAGGTGCACCAGACTTGCACCCAGTGGAACAGGTGCTTTAAACACAGGCCCTGGAGGTGACACATCGTTCACTCTGAAAAGTCTAGCCACAACCTGCACCCAATTCACCTTATTACTGTATGTCTGTTGTGACCCTTCAGGTGAAGTTGTGGTGGGAAAACTCCCTACTGCAATTACAGGGATGCTGCATTATGGGGAAAAAAATGCTGATTAACATCCAATCGTGAATTTGTAACAGCAGCATTCTTTCCTGTTCTATTTTTGTGGGTGACCAGTAGGACCCCAGAAACTTAAAGGATAACTAAACCCTAAAATGGCTAAAAATGTCATATTTTATATACTGAATTTATTGTACCAGCCTAAAGTGTCAGCTTGTCAATAGCAGCAATGATCCAGGACTTCAAACTTGTCACAGGGGGTCACCATCTTGGAAAGTGTCTGTGACACTCACATGCTCAGTGGGCTCTGATTGGCTGTTGAGAAGCTAAGCTTAGGGCTCGTCACTAATTATCCAGCAGAAAATGAGCTTCCCCTGTAACATAAGCTGATGCTACAGGGCTGATTATTAAATTCTGATGCTAATTGCACTGGTTTCTGTGCTGCCATGTAGTAATTATGTGTATTAATTACTAAACAGCCTTATATTGTGACATTTCTATTCTATGTGTACTGTATATTGTGAGTGGGTCCCTAAGCTCAGTAAGTGACAGCAGCACAGAGCATGTGCAGTGAATCAGCAGAAAAGAAGATGGGGAGCTACTGGGGCATCTTTGGAGACACAGATCTTTACTGCTAAAGGGCTGTGGTTACCTTGGGCTGGTACAGAAGCACAAAACATCATGTACAACATTTCTACCTACTTCTTTAGTTAGGCTTTAGTTCTCCTTTCAGGAAGCGTCTCCTGACACTTTCTGTTCACTTCTATTACTATTCAATCTAGGACTGAGCAAAGAAACATCGGATGATGCTTCCATTATCAATAACTTAAAATTCTGCTGGTGTAAAACTGTTAGTATCATGTAAACTAAAAGAAAAAAAGAAAATAATTATTGTAAATTGTAAAAGAGCCCAGAATAGCAATTTTACATTTAGTAATACCGGAGGGTATATATCAACTTTAACTAATGGATATTCTAAAAGATTGTACTATTTCTCTATTACTTCCATCAAGTAATTGATAACTCTCACCTCGTTGATTTCAACTTAACCAAATTGCAATACTTTCTAAATAAATCTTTTTTGCTAGAATACTTTGTATATTTTATAAACACTTTGAGTTTAAATGTGCAAGCCTGCTACCCCTGGGAGAGACGGATAGTTCAAAAGTTGCAAATTGGTAAAATCAAGGGAGCATTATAGCATTTATGATGATGATTTGGCCACTGGGGGCAGCGCTTCCTGGAATCATTAGAGGATATTAAATTTAATCTATGCAAAGATGAAGGTATTGCAGCTCCCATTTAGTAGATACAAATATTCAGATATATCAGGCAATAACTTTTCATCATATGCTTTATAGATTATTTTTAGGAAAACATAAACAAGAGTATATTCTGCCTCTCCCTTTTGCCTGCTGTGTATTTATTCTTTGATAGTAGAATCTAATATATCAGTTCATAGTTCCTATTTACTAAAGGCAATTGAAAGTGCATTAAAGAAGACCAAAAAATGGAAGTGGTTTGAATGAATGAAAATATAATGTACTGTTGTGTTGCACTGGTACAACTGGTGTATTTGCTTCAGAAAAACTATTATATTTTATATAAACAAGCTGCTATGTAGCCACGCGGGCAGCCATTCAAGCACAGGATACACAGTAGATAACAGATGAGAACTACTATAGTTTATATAAACAAGCTGCTGTATACCCATGGGGGAAGCCATTCAAGCACAGGATACACAGTAGATAACACATAAGTACTACTATAGTTTATATAAACAAGCTGTTGTGTAGCCACGGGGGAAGCCATTCAAGCACAGGACACACAGTAGATAACAGATAAGTACTACTATAGTTTATATAAACAAGCTGCTGTGTAGCCATGGGGGCAGCCATTCAAGCACAGGATACACAGTAGAAAACAGATAAGAACTACTATAGTTTATATAAACAAGCTGCTGTGTAGCTACGGGGGAAGCCATTCAAGCACAGGATACACAGTAGATAACCGATAAGTACTACTATAGTTATATAAACAAGCTGCTGTGTAGCCATGGGGGCAGACATTCAAGCACAGGATACACAGTAGATAACAGATAAGAACTTCTATAGTTTATATAAAAAAGCTGCCTTGTAGCCATGGGGGAAGACATTCTAGCACAGGATACACAGTAGATAACAGATAAGTACTACTATAGTTTATATAAACAAGCTGCTGTGTAGCCACGGGGCAGCCATTCAAGCACAGGATACACAGTAGATAACAGATAAGTACTAATATAGTTTATATAAACAAGCTGCTGTGTAGCCATGGGGGCAGCCATTCAAGCACAGGATACACAGTAGATAACAGATAAGTACTAATATAGTTTATATAAACAAGCTGCTGTGTAGCCATGGAGGAAGCCATTCAAGCACAGAACACACAATAGTTATCACAGGAAATTCCCATCTTGGGTTTTGTTAGAAGTGTCTGTGACTCGCACATGCTCAGTGGGCTATTGAGAGTCTAAGCTTAGGGTTTGTCGCAAATCATCAAGCAGTAAATGAGGTTTGCCTGTCATTTAAGCTGATGCTACAGGGCTAATTATTAAATGTGGATGGTAATTGTGTTGGTGTCAGTCCCTAAGCTCAGTAAGTGACAGCAGCACAGAGCATGTGCAGTGAATCAGCAGAAAAGAAGATGGGGAGCTACTTAAGCATCTTTGAAGACACAGATCTTTACTGCTAAAGGGCGGTGGTTGCCTTGGGTTGGTACAAGGGTTGCCACCTGGCCGGTATTTTTCCAGCCTGGCCGGTAAAAATGGTGGCTGATCCCAATGTTATTAATAGTTTGCATGTTTGCCTCACTGCTTAAGTTAAGCTTTAGTTCTCCTTTAAACTCTCTTGCATGGGAAGGCTGTGAGCAGACAGCCTGTAACAATGGAGCTTTGGGAAGACTGAAACTGCAAGTGGAGCCTGTAGCACCTGGGAAAGAAAGAAAGGAAAGGACTATAAGACACACAAGGGGGATGGCCCATTGAGAATATAGTCATTCCGTGCAAAGGCTGGTATTCCATAGCTCCCATTCATTCTTACAGGTATAGGATCCCTTATCCGGAAACCCAATATCCAGAAAGCTCCCATAGACTCTATTTTATCCAAATAATCCAAATAATCCAAATTTTTAAAAATTATTTAGTTTTTCTCAGTAATAATAAAACAGTAGCTTGTACTTGATCCCAACTAAGATATAATTAATCCTTATTGGAAGCAAAACCAGCCTATTGGGTTTATTTAATGTTTACATGATTTTCTAGTAGCCTTAAGGTATGAAGATCCAAATTACGGAAAGATCCATTATCCGGAAAACCCCATGTCCCGAGCATTCTGGATAACAGGTCCCATACCTGTATAAACAAAACTGTACTGTTTCACAGCCTGACCTTTGTTAATAACATTTTTGGGTACAACAAATAAGGGGCATGGCCTGATCTGATCGCCGGACAAATAAGCAAAGGATCTACCGTCCATTTTAAAGTCTGAATGACAAGATTATCCTGGGAATTCTCGTGTTATTTGACAGTAGGGAATTAAATTAAAAATCCCTGTATGGATATAGCTGTCTGTCAATCTGCAGCATAGTCGCCGCACTGCCTGCACGGACTGCATAATAATATCTATTCCAACCCTGGTGTCGATCTTCTCTTCCTGATTAACATTTCCGAATTCAAATATGTCACATAAAATCCCCTCATCTGCAGACGTGTCAACGTTCCTCTTCCGGAAGAATCGTAAAGGTATAAATATTATACTTTTCCAGCCATCAGTGTTAATTACACCCGTTTGCATCTTGGAAAAATAAACGTCTTGGAAGTGCGAAGACACTAAGTAGGTGTCAATCTTGGCAGTGCCACTTGTTAAACAGTGACAGTTCCCTTTCTCCAGAAAAGCCAACTCTGCGAATGAGGGGGAATCTGTTAAACACCATTAAATCGCACAGTTCCTTAGCAGAAATATCACTTGGGTAATGATATCTTCTGTTTAAGTGCCAAATTATGACAAGCGTGACAAGCTTTATAGTAATCGGTTCTGACTGATAACATTGTTTAAATTAAGTAAGATAGGGGGCTGTATTGTATTCTGAAAAGACTAAATAAAGTGTTAATAATGTTAAAATCCATGCATTAATATCTTCATTTTATCTAAGTTGGATTAAAGCCTCTTGAAAATGAGATTAAAGGCCTCCTAGTATTGCCTAGGCAGAGGCAGCTGTAATTTGTCCGTTACTTTAATGGCACTGAAAAAAGATTTTGGTTCAAATTTGGGTCAAATGTGGAGAAATGTGCTTTATTGGGCAACAGGTGGCTTCCATACTTATCAATAACAGGTGGCACAAAGGGGTAGCAGATGTTCCTCCACCAGCTGAAATATAACAGAGAAAAGCTATGTATGTCATTAGTCTACGTTTCCTTCTCATGGGTTTGCTCAGATTATATAATATTGGCCTATTGCAGCCTAGATCCTTTTTTTTTTATTAAACCAATCAAAAGCAACCCAAGCAGTGATATGATAGGGCAGTTTGGCTGATATCAACCCTACAGACAGAACATCAGCTCATGAATGGCCAATGTTGAGGTTTTAACTGTCAGTATGGCAATTGACATGAGGCAGTCGGGTTGCTGATGCAACATAAGAGTGTAATGACCAAATCAATCATCTTGATCTTCATTATAATTAAAACTGAGCACCATAACTTTGAGATCGAAGCTAAAAACCATCAAGCAAGTGGTAGCTCATATGGGTCACCTAAAGTCAGAAGGCATAACGGGCAAATGACACTTTTTGCATTTCAGAGTCAGCTCTAGAGCAACCCAACTGGCCAATTTAGGACACTTAAGGAAGTTTGGTTGCTAAGAGCAGGCAGTTCATCAGCGTTCCTTGATGATTTGGACCTGATGAAACACAAGGCAACAGAGCACCTTCCCCAAAGTTTTATTGGAAATTATAAGCCTGATGCCGGCTGTCTCAGCTGAAGTGGAGGAATGAGGCCCTGAGTTAAAGAGCATGTAAAGTCCAAAAAAAAATAAGGCTAGAAATGCTGTTTTTTGTATACTAAACAAAAACATGAAGTTACTACACCATAAGCCTAATCAAACAAATAATTTATGCATTCAAAGTTGGCTACAGGGGGTCACCATCTTGTAACTTTGTTATACATCTTTGCAAGACTTAGACTGTGCACATGCTCAGTGAGGTCTGGGCTGCTCAGGGATCGTCATAAACAAAGCTGCTTGAGTTCTGCATGACTGGGAAGTAAGGCGGGGGCTCCCCCTGCTGTTTATAAGTATGATTGTTTCCCTGCTCAGCAGTTAGGGACCATCTGACAATTCCTAGCCACAGCAGTAAATGAAGGGAGAATTTCACTGCATACAGTCAGGTTTCTTATAAAAACGGATCACATTTTTTAATTAAAGTATATTGGAGATAGATTTCTTTTTCATTAAAGAAAGTAAAAATTGGATTTTATTTTTTTTGCCTTTATATGCCCTTTAAAATAACAGCAAGCTAGGGGGAATGTTTTACAGGAACTGTCCATGGGGTGATCATAGGAGATGGTGGCTCCTAAGAGATAGGTGGATGTAAGTTGCTTGTGGAAGGACCACACCTGTCTCCTGCCAGGGAATCAACACCTCAACTTGGCTAGAGCCACTGCCATGTGGAAACAAGGAACTATGTTATCATCCAGCTGACTCCTCACTCAGTATGCCTTGATGTTATCAACAGGTCACATGATTCCAAAAGCCCTTCAAACCTTCAAAAATGCACATTGTATCAGTGTCAAATCCTAGGACACATAGTACTAGCTACTGTATGTATGCTTTATTATATACCGTTGCTGTTTCCTGAGTACTCTTTATTGCTTCTTACTCTGACTCTTGCCCGGTATCTAGATGATGACCTTGCCCAACCGCTCTGGTACCTTGAATTCGACTTGGGACTGGCCCTTTATTCTACTGATTTCTAGCACCAACTTCTTCCTCAGTCCCAACAACCTGCTCCCTTGACCCTTGAGCAAAGTTTCCTTTGGGAAGGCTGGAGCTAGGAAAAATTGGACGCTTAATGCAGCACCAGACAGAAACCTTCATGTAAGAAGGGAGCAGAGTGTTCTTCATAGAGTTAAATGTTAGTGCTTAATAAACTCCCATCCCCTTTCACACACACACACCCAACCTGCACTCACTCAAGATCCAATGGAAATAACTTAATGCTGCTTTTTATTCTTTTATTTAACAAAACACGTACAAATAAATGATAGGTTGATAATGCATTGTGAAATGCATTAAAAATTGCCGTCTGAAATAGCATATATTGGCCTAGTAATCACATTCTCTCAATGCTGCCAATTTAAAAGCAATTTTATTTCACAGTGGAAAAAAAAATTGAAGACATTCCCTTGGATGGAAATAGTAAATGACTTTAAAATATCAAAGTTAGAAGTTCTAATAACATCCAAAAGGCAAATTGTCCAATAAAGAGTCACTTCCTGAAGATCTTTACGTCCTGTACCTGGATATGAAACAGATCAGAAGAACGTTGCTTCTAAAGATCTGCAATTTATCTTCTAATTTATGGGGGGAAATTATGTCAAATATCTAATATGAAAAATTGGCACTATAAATATTGCAACAATATACATCCCATTTACAGAAAATTTGATTTCACTATTCTTTCCAGCCACAGTCTCTTCCCAGAGACTATTATCCCACTATCCCACTGTTACTATAGGCACCATCTCTCCCTACTATACCTGCTATCCCACAGTCACACTCCCTTCCCAGAGACTATTATCCACTGTTACTATAGGCACCATCTCTCCCTACTATACCTGCTATTCCACAGTCATACTCCCTTCCCAGAGACTATTATTCCACTGTTACTATAGACACCATCTCTCCCTACTATACCTGCTATCCCACAGTCACACTCCCTTCCCAGAGACTATTATCCACTGTTACTATAGACACCATCTCTCCCTACTATACCTGCTATCCCACAGTCACACTCCCTTCCCAGAGACTATTATCCCACTGTTACTATAGACACCATATCTCTCTACTATACCTGCCATCCCACAGTCACACTCCATTCACAGAGACTATTAGCCACTGTTACTATAGACACCATATCTCTCTACTATACCTGCCATCCCACAGTCACACTCCATTCACAGAGACTATTAGCCACTGTTACTATAGGCACCATCTCTCCCTACTATACCTGCTATCCCACAGTCACACTCCCTTCCCAGAGACTATTATCCACTGTTACTATAGGCACCATCTCTCCCTACTATACCTGCTATCCCACAGTCACACTCCCTTCCCAGAGACTATTATCCACTGTTACTATAGGCACCATCTCTCCCTACTATACCTGCTATTCCACAGTCATACTCCCTTCCCAGAGACTATTATTCCACTGTTACTATAGACACCATCTCTCCCTACTATACCTGCTATCCCACAGTCACACACTCCCTTCCCAGAGACTATTATCCACTGTTACTATAGACACCATCTCTCCCTACTATACCTGCTATCCCACAGCCACACTCCCTTTCCAGACACTTCAAGAACTGGCTGAGATGAATAACTGTTGGTTTATTTAGCTTTCAGCTAAAAGCTGAAGCATTCTGTTGATCAATCCAAGTTTACTAATGCCCTCAAAGACCAGAAAAGAAAAAATGATTCATATCTCTTCATGTGTGAATAGGTTACAAGCTGACTTGGAGTAAGATACACAGAGCAGCTGCAAAGTAGGAGGCCATCCAGGCTTGAATATGTGAACCCCTTATACATGACCATGACTCAATTTAGCTTCGGTTGCAAAAATCTGGTCACAATTGACAAATCATCCATTTGAGGCTCAGGCCAACCAGCTGGAATATCACAGATAACTGTCAATTCTTCCAACAATCATTATTGCGGGAGAGGCAAACATCTTTCCATGAACTCCCAGCGAATGTCGCTTTTGTTTTTATCATTTGTTTGATAAACGACATAGAATGCAATAAAGCAAACATGCACCATGGAACCTCATTGGCAGCCGAGCTGAGGCTCTGATATGTTTTGATGAAATTGCTTAATTTAGTGGGACACCAAATTGAGCAGAATACTGATTCTTTCCAAGAGGGTTCTGCAGCAGCTGTGGTCCTCCTGTCTCTCCAAATTCCTTGGCCAAATAAATTGCATGTTGCTTAAAATGTAAACGCTAATCTTTAAAAACTATTAACCACTTGTCTGCCATAAAATGTAGAATCTATAAAGCTGGCTTTCAACTGTCAGCTCCAAGGCTTCAATGCTCGGTTTCTATCATGGGAAATCTGGTATTCAGAGGGTTAATGAAACTGACTCCCTAAATCTCATCTCACTACATGTTTCCAGCAGCTTTTAAATGTTTCCAAGCCGCAAGTACAAAGAGGTTAACTTCTCAAATAAGGAATGACAGCAGTTTGGCGCATTAATTTTAATGTAGAGAAATCTAATTTCCCGTCCTGAAACAACATATGCATGTTGCTTTTAATATAATATAGGTTGCTGGCAAATATGAAGATATTATTTTCCTGTGGAGTGTTTTATTTCTGAGAAACCAAACAACTTGCCGGTCCCTTGGAGACCAGCCTGTAATTATATTGTCTTGCTAAGAACAGCATTTTAGAAAACAACTCACTTGCAACTTCTCTTTTTAAAATGCGATCACATGAAAAAAAAAAAAAAAAAAGAACGTTCTATATGAATTATCCACGGTGCGGCGGATTGTAATGCTTGGATATGGAAAATTAAATCAAAGTTATTCAACTCCAAGGAGGCTTAATGTTGACAAAAGTTCCATATTACACAGATGGTTGAAGGTAAAAGACATTATTTTCGGCATTCATCGTACGCTCCTTTCCTGGGCTTTATTCTCTCCGATGATATGACCAAAAGTTCACAATATCATGCGACTAGCTGCTGGGTACTGTAATAACATTTCTGCTATCACACGCACTTCGAAGAAATAGCTTTTTA
This sequence comes from Xenopus petersii, assembly GCA_038501925.1. Classification (NCBI taxonomy): domain Eukaryota; kingdom Metazoa; phylum Chordata; class Amphibia; order Anura; family Pipidae; genus Xenopus; species Xenopus petersii. The sequence continues at coordinate 148,294,781 of CM076678.1, read as the reverse complement.
ACAGAGTTATTTGCCTGGCAATACAGGCAGTGGGGATACTATAAGCGGAGAAAACCCCACGGCTACATAGGGAACCGTAGATGGGGAGGTGCCACTTTCACCCACTTTCACCCCCTGCCCGGGTGCAACTTGGTTGAGGCAAGAAATATACTCTGCTGCAGGGCCCAGAAATATAATTTTCTATTGCATCATTTCCACACTATATAAATCCATTTATATCCCTGTATGTCATACTATTATATGTCTATACCTAAAGCCAGGGCTCCACAACCTTTTTTACCCGTGACCCACATTAAAAAAAGAAAGAGTTGGGGAGCAACACATGCATGCAAAAAATTCCTGGGTTGCCAAATAAGGGCTGTGATTGGCTATTTGTTGGCCCCTACGTGGACTGGCAGCCTACATGATTCTGTTTGGCAGGGCACCTGGTTTTTATGCATCCAAAAGTTGACTCCAAGAATGGAATTAAAAAAATAAGCATCTGCTTTGAGGCCACTTGGAGCAACATCCAAGGGGTTGGTGAGAAACATGTTGCTCATGAGCCACTGGTTGGGGATCACTGAATAAAGCTGTGGACTTATGTCTGCCTGTATGTTTAGGTCAAAACAATGCCAACAGCAGCAGTGTAACAATGGCACATTGGGCCCCCTTGTGAAAAACCTTCAGAGGGGCCCGGCACACATCTACATGGCTCTCATTTAAAGGGCATGTAAAGTCTAAAATAGAATAAGGCTAGAAATGCTGTATTTTGTAGACTAAATATAGACATGAACTTACTGCACCACAAACCTAATCAAACAAATGATTTATGCTTTCAAAGTTGGCTACAGGGGGTCACCATCTTGTAACTTTGTTAAACATCTTTGCAAGACTAAGACTGTGCACATGCTCAGTGTGGTCTGGGCTGCTTAGGGATCATCATAAACAAAGCTGTGAGTTCTGCATGGCTGGGAAGTAAGTTGGGGGCTCCCCCTGCTGTTCATAAGTATGATTGTTTCCCTGCAGAGCAGTTAGGGACCATCTGAAAATTTCTATCCACAGCAGTAATTGAACGGAGAATTTCACTGCACACAGTCAGGTTTCTTATAAAAATGGTACACATTTTTTAATTAATGTATATTGTAGATAGGTTTCTTTTTCATTAAAGAAAGTAAAAATGGGATTTTATTTTTTTGCCTTTACATGCCCTTTAATCTCCTGCCCACCTGTGTCCCCCTTTCCCGTGGCAACAAAGTAGATAAGAGAAAACGAGGGGTGATTTCTTAGCGTTGTAGAGGAAGTAGACTGTGCTGTTTGAGGCACTAGCTGAATTAGTCAATTGGGGTTTCTGTGCTGTCTAACCTCTACTAAGGTTTGGCAAAAGCTGGATGTTTAATGGATGTTTATGGGATTTATAAATAATAAAAACTGAAAAAGAAAGACCCCAGTGAATAATGAGCTGACAGATACAAGTACAAATACAGGCAAGGGTCTTAGCAGGCAGCAATCAGGCAAGTTTAGAAACAGGCACGTTGTCAGGGCAGGCAGCAAACAATCAAAGTCCACATAACAGGCCAGGATCAAAACCAGGGAGTCAGAAAATGGGGAAACAAAGATAGGGCAGGAAAGGACTCATTGGATTCTATGAGACAAGGAATTTAATGTGCAGGAAAATAGGATATTCAGATAAGATACTGTACTTGGGATGCTGTACTTGAGAGGCTCGTACTAATACGTGGATCAAGAAAAGCTCAACCCACACCCAACCCTAACCCACAAAACCTTAGCCCACACCCAACTCTGCAAAATGTTGCCATTGTAGGACCCACACCCAATCTGTACCCACATCTTCCTGTTCTGTACGGTACTTCTGGATCCAACACATAGCGTTTTCGGGAGCAGTGGAGAAATGTACTTTCCCAGTCTGACCTGAACCCAACCCTAACCTGCAATGCTTGATCAAATTTCAACCAGAACCCACCCAACCAGGGGCCACCCCACCGGTCACCGCTGGTTTTAGGTCAACCCACACATGACTAGAGGCTTGTTCAAGGCAATAGCACAATGATCCAGCCCAGGGTACTGGAGGATGCAGGCTAAAATATCCATTTAATACTCAGGACTCCAGCACAACAAAACAATAGTGCTACCCACTGAGCTGCCAATGAGGGGGATTTTCCCATATGCACCCAGCGTTATCTAGCGTTGTCAGTAAAGTTTACAATACACCATGCATATTTGTTCTGAATCAATGTTAGTGATTCAGATGAAAGATAAAAATTTGCATCATTTTGGCAAAGCAATCATGGTTCCCCTACTACTTCTAAGGCCAATATCATTCTTGGTGTTGGCCATTGGAAACATGTCTGTAGGCAGTTCACAAAGAATGAGGATGGAGTGGAAACGTTGACCATGCTATTCTAAATGTCTGGCTAGTAACCAATGACATCCATAATGAGTTGGCCAACATGCTAACAAGTTGCAATAATGTTGAATATTGACACAGGGAAACCCTGCAGCGACCTCCATCTCAAAACAAGGCGGTATCCCCAGCGTTCTCTCAATGCCCTTCATCAATCCCCACAGTAGAGATGCACCAAAAGAATAGGGCACCCACGGCACTTAAATAAGGAATAGCAGACACTAACCTGATTGGGCAGCAACCCCCTTTCCCCAGTGACTGCACCAACGCTGGTATTCTGGGGGAAAACACATAGCGATTCCCACGAAATTTCACTTTGCTCGCTACAATTGCAGTCATAAACGAACCCTATTAACACCAATAAAAAAATAAATCCTTGTCTTCCGTGATTGCATTGACTCGCTTTGGTTAGGTAATTACAGGCTCGTTTGAAAATCAAACTGGATTTTAAAGATAACAATCAAAATCACAAACGAAAATTGAGAGAAATAGAATCTTGTTCTCCGACGTAGATATTTCTGGATCTGATAAAGACGTTTGCACTCTGTAAAAATGAATTATATTCTGTGCAACAAGCCAAGGAGAATTCCCACTGAAGTTGTTTTTCTCCCAATTTTATACTGTTTATAAATCAAGATTAATGAGGAATCAAACAGATAACTTGCACTTGGTCGTAAATCTGCTGCTCTCCGCGTGGAACGGGGATGAAGAATTTGAAGATTGGAATTCTTTAAAATTTCTGCTTGTAGGTAGGATACTTTAAATGACCACAGTCTTCATGTTTTACCACTAAGGCAAAAGCGCAAAGGAATCGGGTTCAGCTGTTCAAAATAGTGAATTCAGTGCATCACTAAATAGTACAGGGAGTCCTTGAGTTACATACACCCAACTTACATACAAATCACACTTACAAACAGAGGTTATTACAGTAATGTACTATGGTTTGCTTTGCCTTTATTAACATTTCGCTTTAATAAAGCACCTGCCCCAACCCCCTCTGGTGTGTGTTGTCAACTGTGGAGCACATAAAGGTATGTATGTATATTTTTATTTGTAAAGCGCTCCTTGAGGGCAAAGCACTGTACAACAAAACAATAAATTAGTAGTAACAAACAAGGGGTCAGAATAAAAAGGAATAATAAGTGCATTATTAGAATACAATTCACATAAATATAAAATATAATTACAATGCAGATTAAGTGCTCAGTGTCAAGGAAACAAAAGGCTAGAGGACCCTACCCCGTAGGGCTTACAGTCTAAATCCGTAGGGCTTACAGTCTAAATAAAGGTATAAATAAATACTATGTATAGACAAACGTCTGTCTTGTTGCATTTAATACATAAATGTATATGTTCCAACTTTCATACAAATTCATTACAATACAAACCTACAGACCCTATCTCGTACGTAACCTGGGGACTGCTTGTAGTAATAACAATACATTTGTAGCCTTTCAGAGCATTTGTGTTTTAGATCGGGTCAGTGACCCCCATTTGAAAGCTGGAAAGATTCAGAAGAAGAAGGCAAATCATTAAAAAACTATAGAAAATGAATAATAAACACCAACTGAAATGTTGCTTAGACCTGTCCATTCTATAACATAAAAGTTACAACAAAAAACAGTAACATCAAAAAATAAGTGGTTTAAAGCAGTATTGCCCTGTACTGGTAAAACTGGTGTTTTTTCTTCAGAAATACTACTATTGTTTATATAAACAAGCTGCTGTGTAGCAATGGGGGCAAACAAGGGAAAGTTGTGCTCACCACTTATTTTTAAAAACCGCCAGTGGGATCACCTGACTATATCTGGAAGGGTCGGGAGCTACAACATGGAGCTGTATAACTATAACAAACAAGGGAAAGTTCTGCTCACCATTAATTTTTGAAAACATTAAGCGGGGGTGCAATGAGGTTTTGTTTAAAAATGAGTGGTGAGCAGAACTTTCCCTTGTTTGTTATAGTTATACAGCTCCATGTTGTAGCTCCCACCCCTTCCAGATATAGTCAGGTGATCCCACTGGCGGTTTTTAAAAATGAGTGGTGAGCACAACTTTCCCTTGTTTGTTATAGTTTATACAGGAGCAGTGACCAGCTCCATGTTGTAGCTCCCACCCTTCCCAGCTATAGTCAGGTGATCCCACTGGTGTCTAATATAAGGGCAGCCAAGTTTGTGAGTTTTACTTTGAAAGCAGCGAGTAAGTTGCAGGTAAAACTTAGTCCCTTTGTAAAATGTATAATGAAGCAACTGAATTCTTAATGAATCAGATGAAAGTTGAGTGTAGGACTGGCCAGAAATGGGATGACTTTGACGTAGTTGTTCAGCTTAAATATATTGCAATATATGGACAAACAATCCCTGTTTTGTTTAAGGGCTAGTCCACACGGGGAGATAGCGACGCGTTTGCGGTCGCGGCGACAAAGCGCCGCGACAGTCGCCGCGACCGGCGCAGGCGACAGTTTTGTATGGGCGCCTATGTAAAAACGCCTGTGCTAACCACACGAGGCGATGCGCTTTTCAACAGTCGCCTGAAAATGCCTCGCCAGGCTTTTTCAGGCGACTGTTGAAAAGCGCATCGCCTCGTGTGGTTAGCACAGGCGTTTTTACATAGGCGCCCATACAAAACTGTCGCCTGCGACTGTCGCGGCGCTTTGTCGCCGCGACCGCAAACGCGTCGCTATCTCCCCGTGTGGAATAGCCCTAAAGGGGAAGGTTTTTTTAGTAGCTTAAGGCACAAAATGTTTCAATGTCCTTAATATGTTGATAACGGGTTGAGTGCAGAGGACCTCTTGTATTTGTCTATAGCAATGGGGGCAGCCATTCAAAGAAGAAAAGGCTCAGGTTACACAACAGATAAACTCTGTAGAACATAATGGTATTATCTGTTATCCACTATTTAACCTGTGCCATATAGACTTTTTGACTTTCTGCCTTTGCTACACAACAGCTTGTTTATATGAACTATAGTATTGTTCTGAAGCAAACACTTCTGTTTTACCAGTGCAGGGCAACAGCAAATTATATTTTCATTACTTTAAAACACTTTAATTTTTTGGTGTTACTGTTCCTTTAAAGGTGAACCACCTCTTTAAAGTTTATCTTCTGTGGTATAAAGGCTAGTTATCAAAGCTAGCAGGCAGACCTTCAGTATTTCATTCTACCTGCATTATCCTGTAGTCCTTCCCATATCCATTCCTTTTTCCCCTCTCTTCTTCCCTCATACCATAGCACAGAACTGAAACTATAAACCTTAGATCAACTTGAAAAAAATGTAATTTCTGGTGAAGTCTATTAGCAATAGAGGATATGCCTTGGGTTGAGTTGTTTGAGAAGCAAGAATCAATTTATGATCAGACTGGCCCACTGAGACACCAGAAAAATACTTGCGAGCCCTAAACCTGTTGGACTTCCAACACCGCTGCTGTGCATTCCACTGTGGAACGCATGGCCATCTTTAATTTTTAACAGCAAAGTACTGCTGGGAGCAGGGACAGCTTTGGCTGGTGGCGGAAAAGGGGATCAGGGTGGCGGGTCCTTTGGTGGCTGGAGTAGTGGGGCTGGGTGGTGGGTCTAGGAGTCCAACTCTGAATCTCTGAATTTTAACCTGGCATAGCTTAGCAAAATTTCTTTCAACATGGTGGTTTAGTATTCCAGGCACAACATGGGTTATTTCATTTATTGCGGATGCAATGTTTCGGGGCGTAACCCCTTTGTTAAGCCGAAACGTTGCAGCCACAATAAATGAGCAAGGGTTTTCCCTGCTAGAAATAACCTATATTGTGCCAGTGAATTTTCTTCTCTTCACGAGGAATTTGAGTTTGCCAACACCTCCTTCATTGAGGCATCTGGGACTCATACAGATTAGGAAGGCCAGGGTGTGTGAGGGTAATTTCTTCTCTATTCCTTTGGTTTAGTATTCCAGACATAGGGCCATTAATGGAGGAGTCTGAATTGAAAATGATAGCAGCCAAACTCTATATACAGAGAAAACAGTTTTTTTTTTAATCCCAGTGCTATAACCAGTGATGGGCGAAAAATTTGCGCAACGGCACCGGTGTCTCGGTTTTGACTATGGTGATGAGTAAGAACTAACAGGTACATACCATTGTCGGTCAGAATTAAGATGACCAGAGAATTGTTAGATTGAGTGTCTTTGCCAGGGCAGCCATCAGGGGGGACGGGGGGAGAGTTGTAGGGGGACCCGAGGGTAAGGGGGCCACGCCGCACTTTATTGATAAGCTGGGCCCCCCTGCTTTCTGAGAGCTGCTGACTTCGGGAAGGCAGGGCTGGAGCAAAAGGGGAGGTATCTTCTGTCCATTACTTCCCCTTATTAGTCACTGAGTTTAAGTCCCGGATGAGCTGCTAAGGGATTGGATAGCTGAGGTTTGAACTTCTCTTCCAGCTCATCCAATCACCATGCAGCTTTACCAGGACTTGAAATTCTGTGACCAATAAGGGAAGAACATGCTGTTACTGGAAGAAGATGCAGCCACCTGTGCTCCCCTCCTCCCTTTTGTAGTTGGCAGCTCACTGACAGCAGGTGGGCCACACTAATGAAGTAAGTGTAACATGGCAGGGCCCCCCTAAAGGTAACCCTTTGTGGTCCCTGTTGTGTGGTGGGGCCCTGGGCACCAAATGTTTTTTAAACTTCTGGGAGGGGGCAAGTTTTTTTACATGGACGTTTAAGGGGGGCCCTGGCCACCAATTTTCTTATAATGTGAGGGGGGCCTGGCCACAAATTTTTTCCCCATGTGGGGTCCTAGCCACCAATATTTTTTAATGGGGGGCTCTGATCACAAATGTTTTTTTCAACCAATATTTTTTTATTAACATGTGGGAACCATAGCCACCAATGTTTTTTTTCTTTTTTTTAGTGTGGGTGGGGGGTGGAGCTGTGGAGTGGGGAGGGCGGACCTATAGGTGGGGCTTGTGGTGGGTGCAGCCCAGGGGGCCCAGGAATTCTTTTCGTATGTGGCCCTCCGATTTCTGATGGTCTTTGCTATATGTACAAACCCCCAAGGTCACTCATAAAGACACAGAAATATTGTGAGCGACACCATCAAAAGTGAATGGAAAAGCCATGCTTTAATATAGAGGTTGCAGAAGACAATATAAGCTTGCATGCTCAGAGTTGCAGGCTAAGAACTTTATCTGCTAAAGTTCACTTTTTCAATCGATGGGTCATGTTTGTTGTGCAGAGAGCAAAAAGCCTGATATCAGCATAATGGTGGCTCTGACATACTGATCAGGCCCAGATGAAAAGAAATGGAGTAACAATATTAATAGAGAGTTCAGTGGATGGTGATCCTTAACCCTGCTAAATACAGTCTACCTTCCATACACTGCCGTGCCAACTCAATCATTAAACACCATTTGACGGCATGTCGGTAACGCGCGCACCATTCAGACTATGAATCGGGATGAAAGAGGCTTTTCATTAGAACTTACAGAGAGGTGACCTAGAAACACACCAGCTTTGTGCATTTCTTTAAAGATCTTTTATTTCTGCAATAAAAGAAATTGCAGATAAAAAGCTGTTAGTTAAAATGACAAGGAAGATTCTACATTTTTGTCATGAGACCCATGAAGTAGTGGAGGGGAGCAGGGCATGATAATGTCCCTTCCTGCTTCACTGGGGATGACATTGCCCCAATATTTTTTTTTCTATGTTGGGGCTAAGGCTCACCTAGCATCACTCCTTCCTTATATGATCACAAACTTGATTATTTTTGCAGGTAGTTGGAAGTGGCTTGATTCTAAGCCTCATGGGTAACTTAAATGAGCAGTTGGCAAGGTGGGTAACTGTATAGGCGAAGGTAGGTGGATAACCTCCGATGAGGGCTTTAAGAAAGGAGCAACCAAGCTATATGTTGAGTCTAGGGTTGCCATCTTATTTAACATTCATTACCGGCCAGGTGGGTGGTGTGACTCTGAGGGAACAGGTCCATGAAGTCGGGGGTGGACATTCAGTTATACTTACTAATCACATAGCGGCTCTCTCTGGCTGTGTGTAAAAACTTTGTGATGGCTAGGCATCTAGTTATGGCAAAACACAGAAAGAAATCGTCAGCTCTCGGTCTAACTCACGCTGTGGCGTTGACCAGCTGCCGTAGACAACATTGTCCCAGCGCTTGGACTAACCCACATTCTGGAGTTGACCAGCTGCCGAAAACGATAAAAAGCCAATATTTGTACAGAAAGAGAAAGAGAAAATTTGCCAGCGCTTGATTTGCCTTTAAAAAATAATTACAAAAAATTAGGTGTTAGTACCACAGTTTGGCCAAAATATGTAAGCTCACGTGCCACGTCAAGGCCCCTTATTGTATGTGGGAGCTTTTAAGCCCCAGCCAACAAACATACAACTGTGAATAATTTCCTTCCTACACTATTAGCATTTTAGCTCTGTAGTGCATTTAAACTCCAGTCCCCCAGTAAACATGTGAATGAGTAATAAGAACATGGTGCACCTCCCCTTAACTAAGGGGCTATAGTGAAATAGCAAAGAGCTTTTTAGCTTAAAAGCTCCCAGCTTTGTCACTAGAGCTTCTGAGCTAAGGGTAAGTGCACAATGGTCTTACTGGTGGACTTGATTTTAAATGCACTTCAAACTTATAATGTGAATGAGTTTTGTGGGTGTTGGTTGGTGTTTGGGGTGCTTTTATGTTAGTCTAACCTGTGTAGTGCTATAGTAAATTGAGTGCACCTTACTCTACTATGGGCTTCACTCCTAGTACATATGCTCCGGATGAGACCTTAATTCTTAGGGAGTGAGCCTTCGCATCGAGGTGAAAGCAGGGTGTAGTGCAACTGTAACAGTAATCAGGGTGCAAAGAATTGGGCGCCAATGGTTCTTATAACTTAACCAAATAACAGATTTATTGAGCACAGTATACAATCCTCAGTGGAGTGTACATAGATCAGAACATTGCAGGTTCATACAATACATTGAATAGGCAGTACTCACAACACCTTTGGTCAGTATGATTCTCCTCAGAGATAGGAACAATACATGCAGCTTTGAGGAGGTACACCCAGCTTTCAGCCTTTTCCCTAAGTGGAACCTGAGGGGAATCTATCTACCCTAGGTCTGTACACTTAGTCCCTACTTTTGGGCAATGAGTACCATGGGATCTTAATCCCACTACAATCCTCGTAGGAGCCTCAGACTGCTCAGCTAAATAATCTGACTGACTATCACTCCTAGAGTGATCTATAAGTGTGAGTAGCCTATTCTTACTAGACCTGACCTGTCTAGGTTCCACTCGAGCTCTGCACAGGCTAGAGCCAGCACAAGATGGACCCTGATAATCTGCCTTCAGAGCCTTTTATACTCTAGCACAGTGCCATCTGCTGGTCACTGTGGGAAACAACAAGAGTCAACAGTACCCCTCCCAACTGTATTTTAGGACCCAATTAGGTGTCCAGAACATGGAGGGACTGCCTGCACAAAATACTAGGGGTGGCTAGTTACACATCCCTACATTTGTATGCAACGTGGATGAGAGACTGAGTGAGTGACCCCTGATAGCCACACCTAAAGTCACTTGCGGTTGGAAGTACTATGTCTGTGACAGAACTCTCACAAATAGTGTAGGACTCGCGTACAATGAGGGGCCTTGACGTGGCACGTGCGCTTACATATTTTGGCCAAAGTGTGGTACTAACACCTCATTTTTTGTAATTATTTTTTAAAGGCAAATCGAGCGCTGGCAAATGTTCTCTTTATCTAGTTATGGCACTAGTAAATGGGTAGTGGAGAGCTTTGCATAAAAATCCACTAAACCATGAAAACATTTGCAATATATTGAAATGTCACCAAAATTTTGGCAAATGTATTGGAGTCAATGAGGGTTTTAACATTGCATAATGTCCAGTCACTGCATCAAGGAATTATTTTTTTTTAAAAGAATTCATTTATTTCTAACCCACTGATTATATTTAACTATTTTAAACCAAGTTGTAGTTATCCCTAAATGTATATGGCTGCAGGAGAAATTATGGCGGGTGACTTAAGATATAAAGTTGGGGTATCTCTAGCTACTGGGGTTTTACAAATGCCACAGACGATCCAATACGACATATTTAGGAAGCAGAAATTTACCTCTAGTGAACAATCCTATCTGCGTTTAACTTTTGTTTGTGTTGAGGTGTGAAGATAGACTGTAGTAGATAAGAGGGACTATACTCACAGTCCCGGAGGTCTTCCAGTCATCCTTCTGGGCAACCACCTTAGATGGCATTACCATGAGTTGCCATCTGCAAGGGAGAAATCTGATTCTATGGGGTACCAGACAATTGCCTGTAAAGTGGGATGTGTCAAGGGTTAGGGTTTGGGTAGTTTATGGATCCCTGGTGCTGGAAGTCACAAAGGATATACGAGCTGTAGAGGACCTGGGAGGAACCTGGCCTTGATGTCACCAAAGTCTATATAGTGCCATCAGAGTCTATAAAGTGCTTATTGAAGCTATTTCCAGCCAGAGAGACTGTCCAGGAGACTACAGAGGTCATTCGGGTTGCCCCCTGTTCAGTTTTGACTCAGAAAGCCCAGTTTTCAGAAGGGCTGTCTGGGACAAAACTGTCCTCCTGGGGCGGGAGGCGACCATCACAACCATGCCCCCATGACATCACTATGACATCATCTCCCACCACCACACCGGGAAAAGGTGGCAACCGTTTTTAAACTACAATTAGTGCAAGTCTCAGAATCCTAATGGCAAATGTTGATAACCCTGATATTTTTAAGTTTTTTAGTGACCCCAGACTGCTTTCAGTAACTAATCCCATCTTCTGTAATACAGAAAGTTCAGATTCCAACACAGTTTTGTATTGATGTTATTGCCCAGGACAGTGTTGCAAAACTGCAATGAAAAGAGTTCTGCTGCAGTTAATTGTAATCAAAACTCCCAGTCTCGGTCACGATATGTGTCTTACACCACTAATTTCCCCAATTCTGGACATCATCAAATAGCAGCACTCGTGCCAACAAGTTAATTACAAAGCCAAAATATGGCACACAAAAAAATTAAATAATACCCGCTCATTTCATGGAATTACTTTGCATTTAATTGAACGATGCATTGCTTTTTGGAAATTCAGCTGCAATTATGGAGTAAAATAACTGTTCCTTGCCAATTCTCGTGTCTCGAGTCAAGTAGAGAGTAAAGGGGGAGTTTTTTGGACGTCCACTAACAGGTGGAGATCTTGCTGTGTAAATCAGAAATATTCTAGAATATGGGAGAAACTGAGACATAGATTGGGGTAAAATTAGCAGAATCATTACATTTCTTAGATAAAATTGAGAAGAATCATTGATTGTAAGCTCTTCAGAGCACACATCTGTCGCAGTGTAGTGGAAGCTGCATCATAATTCAAACATATATTTAAACAGCTGTGGATAAAGAATCTAAGAGGAATTGAAAAACAAACAGCACAGTACCGCAACCTATTGGGACTTAGCCCCTCCCTTCATTATATCAACTTCCAACAGCGCCAGAACAGAAGCTTTATTGTGGAGCAACAAACTGAAATAATAGGGTTTGCACTGATGCAGGAGGGCAAAATAGAATGTAGGGTAGCTGATTAAAGGAACAGCAACATTAAAAAAGAAAACTGTTGTAAAGTAATTAAAATATAATGTACTGTTGCCCTGCATTGGTAAGAATCATGTGTTTGCTTTAGAAATCCTGAAATAGTTTATATAAACAAGCTGCTGTATATCCATGGGGGCAGCCATTTAAGTTGAAAAGGAGAAAAGGCACAGGATACCCAGCAGATAACAGAAAAGCACGGTAATAGAATTCAATGGTATTCTACAGTGTGAACATCTTATCTGTTATGTAATCTGAGCCTTGAATGGCTGCCCCCAAGGCGACACTGCAGCTTGTTTAAAGAAACTATTGTAGTGTGAAACTATTGTAGTGTTTCTGAAGCAAACACACAAGCTGTACCAACACTGCATTATATTTTAATTACTTTAATGCAATTTTATTTTTTGGTGTTACAGTTCCTTTAAAGGCATAGGGACACTTTTGTTGCTAAATGTGGGTAACTATCCCTTTAAGATACAGGCCCAAGTCTTTGCACCAAGGGTTTGCTTTTCCTTGCCCTTTTTTGCCTTTTTCCAGTAGCCATTAACTTTGATTTTATTGACCTAATTTCTGGAGCTAGCAGGAGGTCTGAAAACATCCATCTCGCCTACTTCTTGGGTTCAAACTGGCCTTTATAGTCTAACAAGTGGCCAGCCCCCCCCCCAGGCACATAGAAAGGTTACAAATTCATGAAAACATGGTATTTCGGTGAATATCCAAGATTTTAATTCCTTGACTCTGTATTAACTGCAGGCTAAAGTCTTCCTTTAGTGCTTAGGTGTCCCACATTTTCTGTCCAGTACAGTAAACCTAAAGGAAAAAGGAGAAAGGGGATTTCAAATTAGTGTTGTTTGTGTTTTTGACATGGAAATATTAATTCTATATTTGTTTTCACATTCTGGCTTGTAGAGATCTTTAGAGCCTAATCCCTCCTTAAACACAGCTGGCTGAAGATGCTGTCCTCTTCTCATAGGTCTGCATCTAATTTCTTTGTCCTGGGGCGAAATGATTGTACAGATTGGTGACTTTAGCAAGCAAGTGGATCTACCCATTTGTGGTTAGTTGAAGACATTTGGGGGGGTACAAAGTCTGCACAAGGTCTAGCAAACCAACCAATGAGATGTTTGCTTATAACCTGCTGATTTGTTGCTGTAAGTTACTTGACCTGTTGCCAACTTTCTGACTTTTATTGCATTGCCACCTTAGTTTTTGATGCTAAGTAGGCAAATAAATGGTTCACCAAACTCAGATAATTAAATCTTCCTTGAGTTACTCACTGATATCTCCATCTGCTAGTCTGAAAGCAACAAAAACGTAAGCCAATCTCTAGAGCAGTGATCTCCAACCAGTTGCTCATGAGCAACGTGTTGCTCACCAATCCCTTGGTTGTTTCTCCCTGTGGCCTCAAAGCAGGTGCTTATTTTTTAAATTCTTGGCTTGAAGGCAGGTTTTTGTTGCATAAAACTAAATGTACTGCCAAACAGAGCTTCCTTTTCTTTAGATTGCCAGTCCACAAAGGGGCTACCAAATAGGCAGTCATATTTAGCACTCCAGGAACTTTTCATGCTTATGTTGCTCCTCAACTCTATTTACAGTTGAATGCAGTTCACGGGTAAAAAGGTTGGGGACCCTGCTGTAGAGGTTGAGTCCCAAAGATGACAAATTAATCAATCCAAGGTGTTTTGTGACTTGCCACTAATTTCAATGGCCAAATAAATCTGATACCATCGGAAATGTAAAGATATGGGGAGAAAACAGCATTCCAATCACATGTGTACACCACATACAGTCCCTATGCTTCCCAATATGAGCAAACATTGAACCGCCTTGTTGTGCTGAGGGAGCAATGAAACATATCTCATCATCTTTCACAGCCAAAAAATCAATGCTAAGTAGCCTGCCCTGTGCGATTCGGTTACAAATCATACATTATTAACGCAAGTCTTTTGTAAAAAGTTCCTGTAGACAAGGTTACTTTGTAAGTTAAAATGTTTCCCCATACAGCTCTATGGCATAACAGCTGCTGGTATTTTCATGATAAAGTTGATAGATGTATATTTTGACAGTGCATCTGTCATTTTAGCCTTTTAAGCCAGGAGGTTAGATAAGCACTTAGTACATTCAGGTGGGCCATTAGTGATGTTAACAGAACCTCAAACAGCCTACTGTATGTAGTGTTTATCTGCTGGCAAAGAAGACCTTAATGTCTTTTGAAATAAACTGTTAGTGGGCCATTATACCTTTGTTTGATTCCCTATTGTATTAGTCTAATTAAAGCATTAATTGGAGGGTGTATAATGATCTCTATTGTTTGATTTTCCTCTAGATTCACGTTGAAAGTGATAGAGAGCCAAACTGCAGTTTCAGTCTTTCTTGAAGGGGAACTATCGTGAAAATGAACATTTAATATAAGCTTCAGCATACTGACATAAGAAGTTTTATAAATACAAACAATTAAATATTCTGCATTGTTTCTGAAATAATCACGTTTATCTTCACATCCCTTGCTCAGCATGTTTCTCTTCAGTCTCTCTTCATTCAGGGTGTCAGATATTCACTGACAGTTAGATCCAATATATCTTATAGGGGGGCTGCTTTTGACTAGAAGATGTATTAGAGCTCCTTCTATTAAAATCACCGGACATCATGTCTCTCTACATGCAGGACCGCAAAAGGCGGTTATTTTGTTAGATTTTATCTATTTTATCTATTTTTATTAGGGGCAGGTTTAGCAAGGGTTGAATTTCGAACTAAAAAATACTTCGAAATTCGACCATCGAATTAAAATACTTCGAATATCGAAGATTTTTCAATGGATTTTGCAATCGAACGATCAAAGTAAAATCGATCGAACGATTAAAATGTTCGAATCTAACGATTCAAACCGATTTTAGCGGACGGTCGCACGATTTTACTTTGATGTGTAAAGACTTAGAAAATGGTTGTAGAAGGTCCCCATAGGCTAACATAGCACTTCAGAATGTTTAATTTGGCGAAGTATTGAAGTCGAATTTTTTTTAAAGAGACAGTACTTCGATGATCGAATTTGAAGTAAATTCAAAGTTGTAGTATCCTATTCGATGGTCGAAGTATCAAAAAAATTACTTTGAATTTCACATTTTTTTACTTTGAAAATTCCCTCGAATTCACTTCGACCCTTGATAAATCTGCCCATTACTTTAGTTCGTAATTATTGCTGATGGTATTCCACTCCCCAAGCCTAAGCTGGCCATAGATGCAAAGATAAAATTTTATGAATCTTCAGTTCATACAATTTTCAGACCATTTGTGGTTCGCGCCATCATTTTTCGTGCCATGGCGATCAGGACAAGTTAGTAGACTTCTGTGGGCTAACTATAATATCTCTGCATGTATTGCCTAACTGACAATATCAATGGATTACTGTCACTACTATTTGTCGGACATAACTTTCCTACAATCACTCTTTGAATTAATGGCCATAATATTATCTGATTTGTACTACTTTATTTAATCTGAATGGCTAGTGTTAGGTCGAGAGGTTGCAATGAACGATCGTCTGTCGGAAATAAGGATAAAATCAGTGCATCTATTGCCAGCTTTTTTGCAACTGGACTACTGCTTCAATTTGGTGAGTTACTCATACTGACCAGTATGAGTAACCTTGTTGGTTACAAGAATTATACCTCACTCAACACATGACCAAGTAATAACAGCCAGTAATAGTTTTTATGGACTTAACCCTCCGTTACTCAGATGCTGCCAGGTCTTATAGTGAGAGGACCATGGGTGGAATTCTAGGCAGACATGGGAACCAAACATAAGCAGGAGGAATGGGGAATAAGAAGTGTGGTTGTGGGACAAGCCGGGTCAATACAAAATGGGCAGAGCAGTACCAATTCAGGAGACAAAGGAGTAGTCGAGGTCATAGGCCAGGTCAAACACAACAATTGCGAAGTACAAAATCATAATCCATGAGAGTAGTCAATAAACAGGTAAAGGTCAGGACAGGCAACAAACTAGGAATGGTCAACGGTAGGCAAGATCAGGTACAGGCAAGAACAAGAAACAGCACCAGGTACTCTTACACATATATTGTCTGCCCCTCATATTTGCTTTAGGCATAGTGACAGGCCAGGCAATTACTTTCACTTTCTGTTCTGCACTTTCTAGATGTCATTGCTCTCCCCATTTCTCCCTTCCCTCCTCTCCATCTAATTGTGTAACCAGTGCGTGGGGATCAGGCGCCCCATTCTGATGCATAAATAAGATTTTGGCATTCGGCAAAAAAAAATTCACAAAGTGGCTGCTGCCTGCTTGCCGTGATGTGAATTCCAAGACTAAAATAAACGAGATTTAAATCATTTATAAACAAATTATTTAGCGTACGTAAAGATTATTTTGCTTGAATAACCGCAAAAAATTAAATTTGGAATTATTTCTTAGGGTGGCAGGTTAAATGATTCTGGTGTGTTAGTTCAGGTGAAGCAGTCAGACAATCACAGGAACTTCTGGTACATTTATTAGAACATGGCAAGTAAGACTGGAGTGCTCCATGTTTGCTCTCAGTTTACACAGGAAGAGGGAAACAGGAACAGGAATACAAATCATAAGGCAATGGCAAAATAACAGGAATGCCCTTAACCAAAATGTCCACACAAGCAGGTTACTACACCGGGCACCAAGAGGGCACCATGGAGCTGTGTAACTCAGTGGCATAATGGTCGAAGAAGTGTTCTCATAGCCTTTACAAAGGCATGCACATGTCCCTAACAGGCCTGTATTTGTGGCAAGGCCACAATTGTAATCCATGCTGCCCAGCTGCATCTATTGCCTACTGAGGTGTAATGCTCACAGCATGGAGCCTCTGCAACTGGAGTTAGCCACACACTGGGAAGTGGGTATAGCGGAAGCCCAGGGAGATACCTATAAACAATTGGAGATGACATAGTGATATTGCAGGTTTAATGGCAATAGAAGATGGTAACAGGAACAGGCAAAAAAACAAAAACAAGGTCAAACCAAGGTCGTTACCAGGAAATCCAGGAGGGCAAGGAATGCTGGGACAAGAAATTCAGGAATACAGGAAAAAGGAACACAGGTCATACAGGGACACACACAGTGAGGGGAGCTAAGGGATTTTGTTAAGGGTTTTACAATTGCCGGTAAATTTGTACTACCGGCCCCGGCATTGGCAGGCGTTTACCAGCTAGGCCAGCAGATAAGGTGTGTGCACATATAGGTACTCGAGAGGGGGTGGGAGTGAAAAGACCCGGGCCGGCCTAGGGGAGTCGGAAATAGAAATCTGGCCCCAGGGACGTAACTATAGAGGAAACAGACCATGCGGCTGCAGGGGAACCCAGGAGGTATAAGACCCCCAAGAGGCCCCAATTCATATACAATTTCATTAAATACTGGTAGAACAGGACAACCTCTAAACTGGAAAATAATTTGCTGTGGGGCCCAGTAATATCTAGTTACACCACTGTCTGGTCCCTAAACTAAACAAACAGTACAGGAACAGTAAGCCTGTACAGAAAGACAACATAAAACTATGCCAACATAGGAAGTCTCTGTACTAAGCACAATTCAGCAGGAACAGCTCCTTATGTTTACTAACCTGTAAAGAGAGAGAGAGACTATAACGTAATGCCAACTTGGATGCCACCCTGCTCCAGGAACACCCTGCAAATTAGCCTGTACTTAGGTAGGTTTGCAGTCTAAATATTGCCCTGTAGACTTTTAAAGCCTTCATACACACTTTCCAGGACATCTCACATATTTGTCATTGCTAACTGGGGCATTGACTATTAGAGTGCAACTAATCTCCGCTGTTTAGATGCTTTCTTGTTCTTGCATTCTTAAGGCATGCCTTGTTTACTGTTCTTTAATCCTAGTAGTTGTGAGGTGGGATATGTTGGAGGTCATTTGACAGCATTTATAATAAAAGAACAGAAACTTTTATTTGCAAAAAAACATATATATTCAAAAATCAAGGTAAAGCCCATTTCAAAGATAAATGTGAAGAGGAAGAAAAAAATCAAAGAAATAGATGCATTCTATCTACAGCTTTACTGATGGCAATGTAATGACATATACTAAACAGTAGTTCAAGACACAGAATATCTTAACTGTGTTTCCATTATTATTTTTTGCCTATTTGTTTATGCATTGACTCTACTGTACCCTAATATTCAGCAAAATGGTAATGTCCTCTGTAGGGATGTAGCGAACGTCGGAAAAAAAGTTCGCGAACATATTCGCGAACTTGCGCAAAAATGCGAGCGGTTCGCGAACGGTTCGCGAACCCCATAGACTTCAATGGGAAGGCGAACTTTAACATCTAAAAAAGACATTTCTGGCCAGAAAAATGATTTTAAAGTTGTTTAAAGGGTGCAACGACCTGGACAGTGGCATGCCAGAGGGGGATCAAGGGCAAAAATTTATCTGAAAAATCTGCCTGTGTGTGCTTGGAAGAGATAGTGTAGGGGGAGAGCTGTTAGTGATTTCAGGGACAGATGATAGTAAGTTTGCTGGCTAGTAATCTGCTTGATACTGCTCTGTATTGGAGGGACAGAAGTCTGCAGGGATTTGAGGGACATTTTAGCTTAGGTAGCTTTGCTGGCTAGTAATCTACTGTTCTCTTTAAACAACTGCCATACATTGACCTTGTAGGCATTGTTTGCCCAGTTTTTTTGGACGCAGCCACTGAAGCACAGTTGCCAGAAAAAATATGCCATATAAATGCTGAAAATAGTCATTTTTCGCCATACGTTGACCTTGTAGACATTGTTTGCCCAGTTTTTTTGGACGCAGCCACTGAAGCACAGTTGCCAGAAAAAATATGCCATATAAATGCTGAAAATAGTAATTTTTCGCCATACGTTGACCTTGTAGACATTGTTTGCCCAGTTTTTTTGGTTGCAGCCACTGAAGCACAGTTGCCAGAAAAAATATGCCATATAAATGCTGAAAATAGTCATTTTTTGCCATATACGTTGAGTCAACGTATGGCAAAAAATGACTATTTTCAGCATTTATGTGGCATATTTTTTCTGGCCTCTGTGCTTCAGTGGCTGCGGCCAAAAAAACTGGGCAAACAATGCCTACAAGGTCAACGTCGTTGACCTTGTAGGCATTGTTTGCCCAGTTTTTTTGGCCGCAGCCACTGAAGCACAGAGGCCAGAAAAAATATGCCATATAAATGCTGAAAATAGTCATTTTTTTGGTCGCAGCCACTGAAGCACAGTTGCCAGAAAAATTATGCCATATAAATGCTGAAAATATAAATTTTTTTGGTTGCAGCCACTGAAGCACAGAGGCCAGAAAAATTATGCCATATAAATGCAGAAAATATGCATTTTTTTGGTCGCAGCCACTGAAGCACAGTTGACAGAAAAATTATGCCATATAAATGCTGAAAATATAAATTTTTTTGGTTGCAGCCACTGAAGCACAGAGGCCAGAAAAATTATGCCATATAAATGGAGAAAATATGCATTTTTTTGGTTGCAGCCACTGAAGCACAGAGGCTAGAAAAATTATGCCATATAAATGGACAAAATATGCATTTTTTTGGTTGCAGCCACTGAAGCACAGAGGCCAGAAAAATTATGCCATATAAATGCAGAAAATATGCATTTTTTTGGTTGCAGCCACTGAAGCACAGAGGCCAGAAAAATTATGCCATATAAATGCAGAAAATATGCATTTTTTTGGTTGCAGCTACTGAAGCACAGAGGCCAGAAAAATTATGCCATATAAATGCAGAAAATATGCATTTTTTTGGACGCAGCCACTGAAGCACAGTTGCCAGAAAAAATATGCCATATAAATGCTGAAAATAGTCATTTTTCGCCATACGTTGACCTTGTAGACATTGTTTGCCCCGTTTTTTTGGTTGCAGCCACTGAAGCACAGAGGCCAGAAAAAATTAAACCAGTAGGGTTTGCACCCTAGTTTGTAACGGTGGCGGAGGGAGGAGGACGCTAAAGGACAGCTGTGTGTGGAGTCATGAGGCTTGAAGAGAAGGACAGCTGCATAGAAGTCAGAACAAGTCTTCCGGCGTGCAGTAACCCTCCGAGATCCACCCCTCATTCATTTTAATAAAGGTCAGGTAATCGACACTTTTGTGACCTAGGCGAGTTCTCTTCTCAGTTACAATCCCTCCTGCTGCACTGAAGGTCCTTTCTGAGAGCACACTTGAGGCTGGGCAAGACAAGAGGTTCATGGCAAATTGTGACAGCTCTGGCCACAGATCAAGCCTGCGCACCCAGTAGTCCAGGGGTTCATCGCTCCTCAGAGTGTCGATATCTGCAGTTAATGCCAGGTAGTCCGCTACCTGCCGGTCGAGGCGTTCTTTGAGGGTGGATCCAGAAGGGTTGTGGCGCTGCCTTGGACAGAAAAACATTTGCATGTCTGATGTTACAGACCGGCCAAAGGGCTTTGTCCTTGCAGGTGTGCTCGTGGCAGGATTACTGGCACCTCTGCCCCTGGAATGTTGATGAGTTCCTGAAGTGACATCACCCTTAAAAGCATTGTACAACATGTTTTGCAGGCTGGTTTGTAAATGCCGCATCTTTTCGGACTTGTGGTATGTTGGTAACATTTCTGCCACTTTATGCTTGTACCGAGGGTCTAGTAGCGTTGCGACCCAGTACAGGTCCTTCTCCTTAAGCCTCTTGATACGGGGGTCCTTCAACAGGCATGACAGCATGAAAGACCCCATTCTCACAAGGTTGGATGCAGAGCTATCCATCTCCGCTTCCTCATTATCAAGGACTGCATCATCCACGGTCTCCTCCCCCCAGCCACGTACAAGACCAGGGGTTCCCAAAAGGTCACCACTAGCCCCCTGGGAAGCCTGCTCCTGTTGGTCCTCCTCCTCCTCCTCCACAAAGCCACCTTCCTCCTCTGACTCCACTTCTGGCACCTCTCCCTGCGTTGCAGCAGGTGCCTGGGTTCGTTCTGGTGATTCCGACCATAAATCGTGCGCTTCCAGCTCCTCGTCACGCTGGTCTACAGCCTCATCTGTCACTCGTCGCACGGCACGCTCCAGGAAGAAAGCGAAGGGTATTAGGTCGCTGATGGTGCCTTCGGTGCGACTGACCATATTTGTCACCTCTTCAAAAGGTCGCATGAGCCTGCAGGCATCGCGCATAAGCACCCAGTAACGGGGGAAAAAAATCCCCAGCTCTGCAGATCCAGTCCTACCACCCAGTTCAAAAAGGTACTCGTTGACGGCCCTTTGTTGTTGCAGCAGACGTTCCAACATAAGGAGCGTTGAATTCCAGCGAGTCTGGCTGTCAGAAATCAAACGCCTGACTGGCATGTTGTAGCGCTGCTGAATGTCAGCAAGGCGTGCCATGGCTGTGTAGGAACGTCTGAAATGGGCCGACACCTTTCTGGACTGGGTGAGAACGTCCTGGAATCCTGGGTACTTGGAGACAAAACGTTGGACTATTAAATTTAACACATGTGCCATGCAGGGCACATGTGTTAAATTTCCCAGTCTCAACGCTGCCAACAGATTGCTTCCATTGTCACACACCACTTTTCCGATCTGCAGTTGGTGTGGGGTCAGCCACCGATCGGCCTGTGACTGCAGAGATGACAGGAGTACAGATCCGGTATGGTTTTTGCTTTCCAGGCACGTCATCCCCAAGACAGCGAGACAACGGCGTACCTGGCACGTCGAATAGCCTAGGGGGAGCTGGGGGTGCACAGGTGTGGAGGAGGAGAAGGAGGACCCAGCAGCAGAGTAAGAAGAAGAAGAGGAAGAAGACGAGGTAGAGAGCGATGGAGGAGTAGAGGTGGTGGCAGAACCGCGTGCAATCCGTGGCGGTGACACCAACTCCACTGTTGTTGTTGTTGTTGAGCTACCCATTCCCTGCTTCCCATTCCCAGCCATTACCAAGTTCACCCAGTGGGCAGTGTAGGTGACATACCTGCCCTGACCATGCTTGGAGGACCATGCGTCAGTAGTCATATGGACCTTTGGCCCAACACTAAGTTACAGAGATGCGGTAACTTGGCTCTGCACATGTTGGTACAGGTGTGGTATTCCCTTTTTAGAAAAAAAATTGCGGCTGGGTACCTTCCACTGCGGTGTCCCAATTGCTACAAATTTGCGGAAGGCCTCAGAGTCCACCAGCTGGTATGGTAAAAGCTGGCGGGCTAAGAGTGCAGACAAGCCAGCTGTCAGACGCCGGGCAAGGGGGTGACAGTCAGACATTGGCTTCTTACGCTCAAACATGGCCTTCACAGAAACTTGGCTGGTGGCAGATGACTGGGAATGGGAACAGGTGGTCAAGGTGGAAGGCGGAGTGGAGGGTGGTTCAGATGGGTCAAGGAGAGCAGAGGTAGAGCAGTAAGATGCTGGACCAGAAGGAGTGTGGCTTTTAGTTTGCCTGTTGCCTTTGAGGTGTTGCTCCCAAAGTGCTTTGTGCTTGCCGCTCATGTGCCTTCGCATAGAAGTTGTACCTATGTGGCTGTTGGGCTTACCAAGGCTCAGTTTCTGACTGCACTCATTGCAAATTGCAATGCTTTTGTCAGAGGCACACACATTAAAAAAATCCCACACTGCTGACTTTTTGGAAGTGTGCGATCTGGCGGTAACAGTAGAAGTTGGCGGCATTGGCGGCAATGGCGGGTGCGTTGGCTGGCTGAACACAGGTGCCGATACATGTTGTTGCCCTACTGATCCCTGCGGGCTGTCCTCCCTGCTTCTTCTAAGTCTTATTCTCCTACTGCCTCTCTGACTCTCCGTCTCTCCATCTGAACTACCCTCCTCTTGCTCTCTTCTACTAGGCACCCACAAAACATCAATCTCCTCATCATCATTCTCCTCAGATGCATCAATTTCTTCTGACACATCACAGAAGGAAGCAGCAGCGGGGACCTCCTCCTCATCACTCATCATTATGTCCATCTCTGTCGTGTTCTCTGCCAGAATTAAATCTGGTGTAACGTCCTCATCTCCTTCATCTTCTTCTGCCAATAATGGTTGCGCATTACTCAGTTCAAGAAACTCATGGGAAAATAACTCCTCTGACTCCAGTGAAGAAGGGGCACCGGTGGTGGAGGAAGTGTTACGTGGGGTGGCCATAGCAGTGGAGGATGAGGAGGATGTTGTGGTAAAGTTAGAAACGGTAGAGGATGGGGTGTGCTGTGTAAGCCAGTCAACTACCTCTTCAGCATTTTGGGAGTTCAGGGTCATTGGCTTTTTAAAACTGGGCAATTTGCTAGGGCCACAGGATTGCATAGCAGCACGGCCCCTAGCACGGCCTCTGCGTGGCGGCCTGCCTTTGCCTGGCATTATTTTTAAAAAAACAACAACAACAAAAACTCAGTTGGTTTTTCTGGAAACGATAATACACACAGCTAGATGGCGGTTTGAAGAAAACACTGTGCAAATAATGCCTACAAGGTCAACGTATACACAGCGGTGGATACGGATTACGTAAAATATAAGAATGCTGCTTGAAAAAAAGTAACTCAAGTGGTTTTTCTAGAGACGATAATATTATCAATATTTAGACAAAATGTGAACAAGCTCACACAGCTAGATGGCGGTTTGAAGAAAACACTGTGCAAATAATGCCTACAAGGTCAACGTATACACAGCGGTGGATACGGATTACGTAAAATATAAGAATGCTGCTTGAAAAAAAGTAACTCAAGTGGTTTTTCTAGAGACGATAATATTATCAATATTTAGACAAAATGTGAACAAGCTCACACAGCTAGATGGCGGTTTGAAGAAAACACTGTGCAAATAATGCCTACAAGGTCAACGTATACACAGCGGTGGATACGGATTACGTAAAATATAAGAATGCTGCTTGAAAAAAAGTAACTCAAGTGGTTTTTCTAGAGACGATAATATTATCAATATTTAGACAAAATGTGAACAAGCTCACACAGCTAGATGGCGGTTTGAAGAAAACACTGTGCAAATAATGCCCACAAGATCAACGTATACACTACTACAGCGGTGGATACGGATTACGTAAAATATATTATGGCTGCTTGAAAAAAGTCACTCCGGTGTTTTTTCTGGAGACGGTAATATTATGGATATTTAGACAGAATGTGAACAAGGTCACACAGCTAGATGGCTGTTGGTTGAATAACACACTGGGCAAAAAATGCCTACAGGGCAAATAATGCCTAAAAGGTCAACTTATACACTACTACAGCGATGGATACGGATTACGTAAAATTTATTATGGCTGCTTGAAAAAAGTCACTCCGGTGTTTTTTCTGGAGACGGTAATATTATGGATATTTAGACAGAATGTGAACAAGGTCACACAGCTAGATGGCTGTTGGTTGAATAACACACTGGGCAAAAAATGCCTACAGGGCAAATAATGCCTAAAAGGTCAACTTATACACTACTACAGCGATGGATACGGATTACGTAAAATTTATTATGGCTGCTTGAAAAAAGTCACTCCGGTGTTTTTTCTGGAGACGGTAATATTATGGATATTTAGACAGAATGTGAACAAGGTCACACAGCTAGATGGCTGTTGGTTGAATAACACACTGGGCAAAAAATGCCTACAGGGCAAATAATGCCTAAAAGGTCAACTTATACACTACTACAGCGATAGTAAAATAAAAAAAAGTAAAATAAAAAAAAAATGAATATTAAAAAAAAAAAATTACAGTTGGTGCTGCTGAACTACTAGGAGCAGCAGATTAGCACACCAGTCCCACTCCCCAACACTGCTAGACTAATAGCACTGGGCTCTTATAGTAGTAGTAGTAGTAGTAGTAGTAGTAGTAGTAGTAAAACAACAAAAAAATAAATAAAAGCAGTCCTTACAAGGACTACTGTTATTGCAGCAGTCAGCAGATGAGATCAGAAGCAGGACAGCTGCCCACTGCAGCTACATACAGAGCACTGCAGTAGAAGGTAGATTACTAGCCAGCAAAGCTACCTAAGCTTAAATGTCCCTCAAACCCCTGCAGACTTCTGTCCCTCCAATAACAGAGCAGTATCAACACGATTACTAGCCAGCAAACTTTCAACTGTCCCTGAAATCACTAACAGGCAGCAGCTCTCTCCCTACACTATCTCTTCAGCACACACAGGCAGAGTGAAAAAAACGCTGCAGGGCTTCGGTTTTTATAGGGAAGGGGAGTGGTCCAGGGGAGAGCTTCCTGATTGGCTGCCATGTACCTGCTGGTCTGGGGTGAGAGGGCAAAAAAAAGCGCCAACAATGGCGAACCCAAAGTGGCGAACGTCGCGCGATGTTCGCGCGAACAAGTTCGCCGGCGAACAGTTCGCGCCATCTCTAGTCCTCTGCACTGCCCACAAGCAAGGGTACAGCTGGGATAAGGCACTCAGTATAGCATTCGCCTTGAAAAGTGCCCAGATTAGCACAGCAAGTGGGCAGAACATCCTACACAATTTCCATCAAAGACTAATGTTTCCATGTTAGCTGCTTGAGGAATATTTATATTCTTACAGGTTCTGTGAGGTTCTTTTATGAATATGTTGGTTTTGAATGTCGCTATCATATGCTACTAAACCTGTAGTGCTGGACTGTGGATTTGCTTCCATGCCCCTTATTTACTATATAGGGCCAACAACACATATGACTCTTGTTGATGGACTGCTACTCTGAGGGCTATATAACATTATTATTACTGATAACTGTTTAAATGGAACCCCCACAATGATATTTTTATGTTATCCAGCCTACCCAAGGGGTCTGTATGTTGACTTATGTGATACCATCATTATGTTGGACTGGGGCAGGTGGGGCCCACTGGAAAACCCAAGATAAGGGCCCACCTCCCCCATGTAAGGGCCCTCTCTAGCACACCACCTTATGACACCCACTTCCAGCACCATGATTTGCGCTGCTGCCGATCAATTGCTGGATTCCGGACTCTTATGCTTCACCACATCACTTTATAGCCTTTCCATTCAAGTGGACCATGGGGCCCAACACGACTAGGGCCTGCCAGATTTTCTCCCAGTGCCCTGGTGGTCCAGTCTGACACCGCCAACATGTCATTATATTCTGGCACCTGTGTAGGGACCCTGAGGTTTGGGTACTTTTACTCAGGCAGTCTCCACCTAAGGGTCCTGTAGTTAACTCAGGCAGCTATGTCCCTTTTCCTGTGTCTATATTAGTTCAATTGGTGGTATAAAAATATAAAGGGGTTTAGCCCCATATGCTCAAGGTCTGTTCTGGGACCTTGCCTCACTGGGAGGTATTACAGGTCCAGGTCTGCCGGTGGAAAAGCCAGAGTTATTTAGTGATAGTGAGAATGGTAATAGTCACTCTAGGAGTGAGAGTCAGCACATGGTAGTTAGTGAGTAGATGTGGCTCCAACGAGGAGAAGTAGTGGGGTTAGGACCCCGTGGTGTGTAAACCACTAGAGTAGGAACTACAGTGGTTGAGTTGAGGACCAGATAGGGTACCAAGAGCCCAGGCTGAATACAGTGGGTGAGGTGAGGACCAAATAAGGTGCCAAGATACAAGACCCCAGGCTGAGAAACCCAAACCTTTGTGTTTATCTGGAGGGATATTGCCTAGTGAGAGTGGTAATTATCCTTTGAGGCTTTTATTGCTGCTGCTCTGACAAAGTTACCTGGAGCACCTTGTATTCCCCTGGGGGGATTATTGCTGTCTAACCCTATCCTGTTAAATAAACAACCTGGGGTTTTCAGGATACTGGATATTTACATAATTTGGATAAAGTCTAAAATCATGTAAAGATGAAATAAACCCAATAGGCTGGCTTTGCTTCCAATAAGGATTAATTATATCTTGGTTGGGATCAAGTACAAGAGACTGTTTTATTATTACAGAGATAAAGCAAATCCTTTTTAAAAAATTTGAATTGTGGATAAAATGGAGTCTATGGGAGAAGGCTTTTCCATAATTCAGAGCTTTCTGGATAATAGGTTTCTGGATAACAGATTCTATACTGTATAGACAGAGAAACTAATCCCTTTACTTAGGGCTATTACACTGGAGGCCTCTCAGCATCATGATATTTTTTATGATC
Source organism: Xenopus petersii (assembly GCA_038501925.1). Taxonomy (NCBI): domain Eukaryota; kingdom Metazoa; phylum Chordata; class Amphibia; order Anura; family Pipidae; genus Xenopus; species Xenopus petersii. Next base: position 148,267,779 of record CM076678.1, on the reverse strand, counting down.
CTCAACCTACAAGAGAAAGCATTTGAGGAATAGATCAAGAGCATCCTGATAGAAAGGAAATGAAAGATTATCCTTGTCTTATGCAATCCTCCTGGGCTTCATATTAACATTTCCACATAATTTAATGATATGCTAATATCCATTAGTTGAGGTTAAAGGAGAACTAAACCCTAAAAATAAATATGGCTAAAAATGCCATTCTTTATATAATGAACCTTATTGCACGAGGCTAAAGTTTCAGCTTGTCAATAGCAGCAATGATCCAGGACTTCAAACTTGTCACGGGGGGTCACCATCTTGGAAAGTGTCTGTGACACTTACATGCTCAGTGGGCTCTGATTGGCTGTTGAGAAGCTAAGCTTAGGGCTCGTCACTAATTATCCAGCAGAAAATGAGCTTCCCTGGCTGTAATACAAGCTGATGCTACAGGGCTGATTATTAAATTCTGATGCTAATTGCACTGGTTTCTGTGCTGCCATGTAGTAATTATCTGTATTAATTACTAATCAGCCTTATATTGTGACATTTCTATTCTATGTGTACTGTATATTGTGAGTGGGTCCCTAAGCTCAGTAAGTGACAGCAGCACAGAGCATGTGCAGTGAATCAGCAGAAAAGAAGATGGGGAGCTACTGGGGCATCTTTGGAGGCACAGATCTTTACTACTAAAGGGCTGTGGTTGCCTTGGGCTGGTACAGAAGCCCAAAATATAATGTACAATATTTCTTATTTACGTTTTTAGTTAAGCTTTAGTTCTCCTTTAAATGTTTAGTGAAAATGTTATGGGTTTGTAGCAAAATGTATAAAACAAACAAGTTACCTGAACCAAAGTAATTTGAAATAAGAACACAACAAAGGCTTGCTTTATCCATAACCAGGCCTGGATTTGTGGAAAGGCCACCTAGGCCCGCGCCTTGGGTGGCAAGGTTTTAGGGGGCGGCATGCTGCCCAACCAAACCCACATTGGTTCAAAAACACTGGGGATACGCTGGAGATACAATCATTTTTTAAATTTCTTGTGCGCCAATCCCCATTGCTCCAGTCCAGCCCAGCACGAATAAAGAGGAGGGTACAGGGGCAATGAACGGGGCGACGAACGGCATTTAGCACCAGTAAGCTCCTGATTTAACGCATATGGTGCTCAATGGAAGCTCCAAGGTCCTGGAACTACCACCAGTATTTTATGAATATTCCAGATAGATGGTTTTCCTTTTTTGGCCTTTTGTTGTGGTTAGTTAATATGCCCTCAAGTGAGCCCTTGATACCACTTGCTTCAGGCTTCATTTATTGATCACATTGGTTTGCAGCTGAAGAACGTGCCCTTACTTTTTGCTTTTTTGGTTTGAAAGCACTTAGCACTCTTCCATCCTCTTGTCCCATAGGATAATCCAATCAACTGTTTCACATAAAGACAACACTCTTTTACCCTTCCACCAGTCAATACCAGATGACCAGTATAGTTATGATTGGGCCAATCAGGCTGCAGGTTGTGCTTGTTCGGCACCTGTGCAGACTTTTGGGGTGGATGTTGGTGCCATTTGGACTTTCCCAGAAGCGTCTTTATGTCTGTAATGGGATGGACTTCTCAGAACACAAAGTGGCCAGAGGCTGAACAGGAGCTTCACAAACACAAGGTTCATCCTTAGGACAATCCTTACTGAAGCCGTTGCTTCCATGCAGAGATATCCATGTAGTGTTTGTCGCTCTGAGCAAGTATCACTACTGTTCATTGCATCAATTATTTCTGTAGAAGTTAAGAAAATCTGCCATGTAAGAAATGAAACCCAATAATGAATCCAAAGTGCTTCATTGTTTTACAAAAGCAAAAAAAATGTTATCTTCCCCATTAATTAAAAGTGTAAAAAGCAAATCTACAGCTATATTTAAAGGGGCAGATTTATTAAGGTTCGAGCTGTTTTTTTCCACGAAAATTTAAGTTTTCAAATTTTTGGGTTAAAAAAAAGTTCTCATGAAAAAACTTGAATATTCGAGATTTATTATACCTCGACCCTGGAAATAGTTTGAATTCGAAAAACCTGTTGAGGTTCTGTAGAAGTCAATGGCAAATGGCCTTGGATCAAGAGGTTAACAGCCTGCTTGATGTTCAAGTGTTTTTTTGGAATGTTTTGGCTGAAAACTCAAACTGAGAACTTGATTTGATCGATTCTAGTTTTTTTTTTGCCGAAAACGTGATCAATCGAGTATACAGGTTGTGGGGCTCAAACTCACACATTTGAATTTCTTATTAAATAAGATACCATTCGACTCCTCTGGATCAACTGGCAGATAGGTAGTTAATAAAAAAAAAGGTTGAACTTGATGGACATGTGTCTTTTTTCAACCTTACTTACTATGTTACTATGTTACTATGTTACTATGACTATCGACTTCATTTGATGTAAAAAAAAAAAAAAACATCCAACACTCAAACTTTGATAAATAACCCCCTTTGGTTTGCCTTTCAAATAACTTTTAGTATGATGTCGAGAGTGATATTCTGAGACAATTTGCAATTGGTTTTCATTTTTTATTATTTGTGTTTTTTTAGTTATTGGCTTTTTAAACAGCAGCTCTTCAATTTGCATTTTAAGCAATCTGGTAGCCAGGGTCCCAATTACCCTAGTAACCATGCATTATTTTGAATAAGAGACTGGAATATGAATAGGAGAGGCCTGAATAGAAAGATGAGTAATAAAAAGTAACAATAACAATTAATGTGTAGCCTTACAGAACATTCGCTTTTTAGAAGGGGTTAGTGACGCCCATTTGAAAGCTGCCTAGAGTCAGAAGAAAAAGGCACATAACTATTAAACTATGAAAAATTAATAATGAAAACCAATTGAGAAGTTGCTTAGAATTGGCCATTCTATAACATACTAAAAGTTACCGTAAAGGTGAAATTGCAAACGGGAGAGCTGCTGAATAAAAAGCTAAATAACTCAAAAACACAAATAATAATAAAAAAAGAAAACCAATTGCAAATTGTCTCAGAATATCACTCTCTACAGCATATTAAATTAACTCAAAGGTGAAGAACTCCTTTAAAGCCTAACAAAGTTTCAAGGTGGCAGCAGATAAGGTTGCACCCAAATCTCACCCTAACTGACCTTCAAGTTGGGCTACACATTTCCCCCTCCACTGCTCCAGCCCCCCATAGTTTTGGATTACTGCAATAAGCTGGCCATACATATGGAGAGGTATGGCCAAATAAGCAGAACTCTCCCAATATGCGCACCTTCAACGAACCGTTGCAGTCCTTAATGCAATGGGATGTTTGGATGGACATCAGGCCGACTTTTCACCCGGAAAGCCTGTCGGAGGGCTCCATACACTAAGCCAATTTCATCTGTTGGGAGCTTATACCTGCCCGTGTATGGACAAGGGATAACCAGGGCTACAGTATTTTTCCAATAACTGGACTACTGTGCTGTCACTCTGTACTGACCTACATTATGTACCCATGGGAAACTACTGCATGCTACACACTGCCAGGGAATTCATGTGCTTTGCATAAGCCCAACTGCCACCTTTGAGGGAGAGTTAGTTCCAGGTCCACCTACATAAACAGGGGCACTTACAGTATGCATGATTTGGAGCCGGAGGAAGGATGGACACCCAAGTGCAGAACTGCAAGGATCATGTTTGGAGTAAACTACTTATAATGAATGGCGTCAACTCCCTCAATGACAAGTGCATTTTTGTGCAATCTCAGTCAGAAATGGCCTTATTGTTGTACTGAGCACCCATTTGTTTGTTACAAAAATTGTGCACCTATTGATGCAGAAGTGCAACAGATTTGCACCCCAAGAATTGCATGCTAATGCAATCAGGCCCGCATTTGTGAGCAGGCCACAAAGGCTCAGGCCTAGGGCAGCAGAGAGTTGGGGACAGCGTGCCGCCGCTGGCTGCATTTGAACTTGGGGATGAGTGTCAGATTTGGCAGTTTGAATCTCCCGCCCCCATCTAGTCACCAGCGCGACAGGAGTGAGTCAGGTATGAGGGAGCAAGTCGGAGCAAGTCGAGAACGGATCAGGGAGGGTTGGGTGCAGGGGCAGAGGGTCGGGTGCGAGTGGAGCAGGGGCGGAGCTGGTTGGGTGGCCTATGGGCGCACAGTTTATAAATCCACCCCTGAATGTAATTGCCTGCCAGAAGTGATCCCTTCCCTACAAAATCATTCCCCTCCACTTCAGTACTGTCACTCAAATGGGAAAGACAAGGAGTAAATCATCATACCGTGATAGGAGGGAGAATCTGATCAAAGACCTTCAACTCCTCCCATACATTTTCTCAACAACCAAGGGTGCATATGTAAACATGCAGTAAAAAGACAGTATGTTAGAACACAGTATCCGATTCAGTAGCTAAAAACTTACTTTAATACATACCCAAAAAAGATTCATGTGAACATAGCCCAGAAAGCAAAATCGTATTGGAAACAATATGCCATAAAGATCTGTCTGGATTCATAAATGGGACCTGTCACCCAGATATAAAAAACTGTATAATAAAAGTCCTTTTCAAATTAAACATGAACCTCAAATTATTTTGTTATTGAAACATCCATACCAGCTATTAACTCATTTAAAATCTCAGCTGTCAGTCATTATTGCCTGCCCCTCCTCTATGCTTTAGGCACAGGGTTGCAAATTGGGCTACTAATTTAAAACCCAGGCGGGTTGTGAAAGTACAAGCTAGCCAATGTACAGATGTAGGCTACTTTTTGGTCCTTTGGCTAGTTTGTACTTTGGAAACCAGTCAAAAGTTTTTTCTTGCCCAAATGTGCCAAGCCAGCATGTTGGGTAATGTAGTTTTTGTTTAACAATTATCCGACTGCCAAATTTAATGTAAGATTACAATACCCAACATGCAATGGGACTGACTTGTGTAGAAGTCGGGAGTTACCAGATTTTGGGCTCTGTACCCCAGTCTCCAGTCAATCGTAAGCATTCGCTCATTTCCCAGTGACTTTCCTCAATCTCGGACAATTTTTGGGGCAAAACCAAAATGTCTAGAGGTTGACCTGTTTTACCAATATTTATTGAAGTTGTTTATGTTATAGGGCCTTATGAAGCAAAATGGGACAGATTCATCCTTCACCAGGGGCGTAAATACAAAGTTATACGGGGCCCCCTATACCTTTGTATTTACACCCCTGGTGACGGACGAATCTGTCCCATTTTGCTTCATGAAAAAAAATTACAAAACTTTAAAAAAAAAACAAGATTTAAATACTTTTTATAGTGTAAGTGAAGTTGGTTTTGCTTGACTAACATCATAACATAGGATTTGGAATCATTTTTTAAAGTGCCAGGTCCCCTTTAAAGAAACTGGCATTTACACAGAATGATAAATCAAACACAATGAATGCATACAACTAGACGGAGATGCTTTTGTTTTCTACCTTTGCTTAAAAAATGTTTAAAATAACGTTGCTTTTTCTCCCCTAATGATGAACTGGTTCAGTGCAATCGTCGAAAAAAAAAACAATGAATGTGATGGACGGAAAACAAACGCATTATTATTTTTAATTGCCCACTCTAGCGGATTGAAGTCTAAAAACGATGCATAAAAACCATTAGAGCAAGTGAGAAATGAAATGGAAACTCAAGCTATTTATTACACCACTATCGACAGCAAAAATAGGAAGATAAAGAAAAAGTCTTGATTTATTTACAGTTATTTTGGTTTTAGGCCAATGTCCGACTGTAGGTATTGCAAATTGGGAACAGAATAATATCATTGTCCATCATGTTGCTGCAAAGATTAGATATTCAAGGTACGGTTTGTTGTTGTCTTTGTAATGTCCATGTCCACCAAATCCAAATTCTGAGACATTGGACTTAGGAATCTTGATATTATGTCATTGAGCATTTAAATCAGGATAGACTTATCTATCCGAATATGTCTCTTTTCAAGTTATCAGGAAATATCCTCAAACAGGAAACAAAAGAGAAGATGGAGTCTTAAAAGTCCAAAGTTTCTTTAATCTGGCAAAAAGTAATTGAAAGCAAATCTTAATAACGATGTGTTGATAATCTTCAGCAATCCGATCTTGTACTGCAATAAAGTCCTTATTTGCTACCGTGTTACCTGGAAAATAACAAGAGGGAGGGAAGAATAAGTATGGGAATGGATAAATGTATAACAAGTTTGGCTTCAGAAACACAGTTGGAGCAGGCTTTGATGTCTGCTTCAAACCCACCATTTATTTCATTAGGGAAAAGTAAATGTATGCTAGAAGTCAAGAGAAGGTCTGCTCCATCTTTACCATAAATATTATCAGCTGTGTTCATGAATACCTCTTGGCTGGGTGTTGTTATTACACTGAGCTGTTCCATACCTTGCATAATGGACATCACAACTCTACCTACAGCTCAAGCTCTTCAAAACTGAACTTTAAGGGGGTTATTTTATCAAAGGTCAAGTTTTAGAGCTTTGTGAGCTTTTTTAAACCTCTAATGAACTCGAATGAACTCACAACTCGAATGGTTTCCATGTAATCGGGGTGAAATCGGGGTGAATAACTCGCATACTCAAATCAATCTAGTTTTCGAGCGACACCCACCGAAAAAAACTTGAACATCATGGAGGCTATTAATATATTCAAATGGTTCAGGGGATCTCTGATATGGACTCCTACATTACCTCGACAGGTTTTAGATGGTGTATTTTCGGATTCGAGCTAACTCAAAAATCATGAAGGCTAGTAACATCTTGAAATGGTTCAAGGGATCTCTGCCATTGACTCCTACATGACCTCAACAGGTTTTAGATGGTGTATTTTCGGTTTCAAGCTAACTCAAAAATCATGAAGGCTATTAATATCCTTAAATGGTTCAAGGGATCTCTGCTATTGACTCCTACATGACCTCGACAGGTTTTAGATGGTGTAGTTTCGGATTCGAGCTAAATCAAAAATCATGAAGGCTAGTAACATCTTGAAATGGTTCAAGGGATCTCTGCCATTGACTCCTACATGACCTCAACAGGTTTTAGATGGTGTATTTTCGGTTTCAAGCTAACTCAAAAATCATGAAGGCTATTAATATCCTTAAATGGTTCAAGGGATCTCTGCTATTGACTCCTACATGACCTCGACAGGTTTTAGATGGTGTAGTTTCGGATTCGAGCTAAATCAAAAATCATGAAGGCTAGTAACATCTTGAAATGGTTCAAGGGATCTCTGCTATTGAATCCTTCATGACCTCAACAGGTTTTAGATGGTGTAGTTTCGGATTCGAGCTTACTCAAAAATCGTGAAGGCTATTAACATCTTGAAATGGTTCAAGGGATCTATGCCATTGACTCCTACATTTCTGTATTTTCGGATTCAAGCTATTTCCAGCTTCGGGGGTATAATAAATCTTTATATCTCTAAATAAAAAGTTTTTTTTTAAAAACTCGAAAAATTCTAGGTTTTTTTTCGAACCCAAAAAAAACTATTTTTGAAACCCTCTTTTACAATTTAAAATGTTTGTGGAAAACACAACTCGACCTTTGATAAGAAATCCCCTAAATTTTGCCATCATAATTGTCTGAAGGCCTGACAGATTAGATCATGAAAACAGGGAATCATATTGGATCTACACTTCTTGGGAAAGTATATTATAGTTCCTTATTTAGAACTAAATGGCGCCCTAACAAAATTTTAGCTCTGGCAAACAACCACATGCAGCACTAATGGCATCATTACCTTTCACGGACCTTCAAGATTTCTGCTTGAGGCATATTGTATTTGTCTGTGCTTTCTTTTGCTTCATGTCTATTCTTTCCAAATATTATAGTAATTATCTCTAAAACTAGGTGCAGATTCCCTCATTTGTCAGTTCAGGAACACTATAAGGTGGCAAAGCTAGCTGGGAGTCTTTAAGAAGAGTTTAGGGTGAGGAGATGGGAACAGTTAAAAGAACACCATCATTGCACAGGGAGAATTCATTATTACATGTAAATGCAATGTAATATACGTATAAATGGGTCAGTTAGAACAATATTGAAGGATGCTTTGCAAGCAGTAATAATACAATCTGTAGCCTCACCAACATTTTTGGTTCCTGTTTAGTGATGGGCGAATTCGCGGCAAATTTGCGTGATTCGCCGCCAGCGAATAAATTCGCGAAGCGCCTGCGAAAATTCACAGAAAAAAATCGAAAAACAGGCGCCGGCGTCAAAAACGGGACGCCGGCGCAGTTTTGGGAATTTTTCGCCGTTTCGCACAAAATTCGTGAATTTTTCGGCGAAGCGAAACAGCACAAATTCACCCATCACTATTCCTGTTGGGGTCAGTGACCCCAGCAACAAAATAACTGGAATGTAGGCAATGTTAGCTTGAACCTCCGGTAGGAGAAAGTTTGTTTTGCTGATAGGTGCCCTTTAAATCAAGCACAGTCACAGAAGCGAGTTCCCGAGCTTAGCGAAAATGGAAGCCTCATTCCGCCTAGATTATTATAAAAAGTTGGTTAACAATTTCTGACTTCTATTCTCAAGGGAAGTTGAAAATAATGTGATTTATGGAAATGTAAAGGTTGCGGGTTGATGAAGATGGGCTTCTAAAATCAGTTTCAGATACATAGGCAACTTTTTCAAAATACTCATCTGGAAACTTTGCAGGTGTACGATGTGAAATGAACACATACCTGCTCACTTATTATGCATTAAACGATTTGATTGCGTGCATGTAGATGCGCTTGGGCTGTTTCTCATAACTACCAGGCGCGCCAGCAGGATATAAGGAATAGAGAGTAGCGTTTAGGCCGATTTTTCTTATCATATCAAATATTGTGAATTTTTTTCCATGCAAGGAAAACATCTCGGCAAATTCATGTGCATTTACAATGAAGGAGAGGGGAAAAAAAGGAAAAACAACCGTAATCTTAAAAGTTGCATTGCTGCAAGGAAAATGCTCACAGGGCAGCTTTCTGATGGTCTCTGATATCTTGTTATTAAAATAGGTTTGTATTGTTTTCTGGGAGAGAAGGAAGCTTTACATCATCACAAATTCATTAGATTGTTTGCGTTGTCAAATACAATTTGAATTATTATCGGTGATCACATACATAATGCTTAAGAAAGACCACGGAGGCATTGGAACGCATAATTTATGGATGCATTTAAATTTCCCTATACGGCGATGCATTGCAGAGCGGGAAGACTACAGAGGAAGATATATACCGAGGGGAACCATATTTGTATTACAAAGGAATGCAGACGTTGACGGGAAGGGAAAACCACTTGACCCGTTGAGTCTGCCCATTCATCTGGTTTCTGAGAGTTAAAGGTAAATAAACTAATGTATTCTGGTTGAGAACTTGACTGGCTCCATGAAATTGTTCATTAGCTCATACGTTCCAATATATTCCATTGTACTCCTATGACCAATTAGCTCACTTTGGAGAGGTTAAGCTGCTCTAAATGCTCATTTTTAGTTGCACCTTGGCTGTGTAAGAGTAAAACTCACAAGGATGCCAATTAAGAAAAAGTTAAATAACCATTGACTTGGTTACAGGAAAAGGCACCTCTGTGACTTCTGGGGAACATTACTCTGGGTAGATGGCACAACAAGGACTCCTTCCTTTGAGAGACAACAGAACTTGTGAGGAGTTGGTGTAATCACTTTGCAATTTGCTACTGCCCACTTATATAAAGGAATATAAGAAGCAACATCTTTCCTGTAGGGCATGGTAGGACTTCTACATTCCCATAGATACATGCCTGCCATACAAGAGCATCATTAGTTTTCTTTAATGGTTTTTGGAATTAATAAATACCAGAAATGGTATTTTCCCATGTCTAAGGGCAGAGACAAACGGGAAGATTCGGGGCGACTAATTGCCTCTTCTTCGGGTGACTAACCTCCCCAAAAAGCCATTGGAAAACGAAGTGCTCCTAGTGCCCGTTGGCAAATTTGATTCTAGCCAGCAGGATGGCACTTGGAGTGCTTCGTTTTGTGAAGTTGCCTGAAGTTGCCCGACGAGGAAACTTCAAGTGACTTTGGAAAACGAAGCTATCCGAGTGCCATCCGGCGGCAATTTAGATTCTAGCCGGCAGGAAGGATTTTCTGGTAGATTAGTCGATCGAATCTTCCCAGTTGTCTCTGCCCTAAGACAACAATACTATTTTTGACATGACCAGAAGACAAAGCAGAACCCTAAGGTATGAGGCAAGCTGGGAGCCTGAAGCACCAAACTCCGTAAGAAGGAACCCAAAGGAAGACATTAGGTGGGAGAAGCTGTTAGGGTAGCTAGGATAGGAATAGTTTTGTCATAGCTCATCTTAGGGATGAGAGGCAGAGATGGAACAGCTAACAAGATCAGCCAGTGCCCCATCCTAGAGTTGGAAGAGGTTAGCACCTTAGCTGGTAATCCGCAAATTAGGGCACAAGTGGAGGGTTTAGGTTATGGGAAGGACCCTTAAAGCTAATACCCAAGAAGTTGTGATGAGGGACCCAGCAGGAAGAACCTGGCAAAACTGGTATTGGGATAAGCCCCGTGAAAGGAGGTGTAAGAGTCCCTCTGAGTAAAGGTACTGGAGGCTGAAGGTGAAAGGGGTGAACAAAATTAAGGGCAGTGTGCCTAAATACTTGTGACTGTAATTCTTCAAGTGTACAATTCATTGTAGATGACTGTGGATATTGCTTCTTCCCTGTGTAAAGAAGGTGACCTGCCTGAATGTGATGCTTGCACAAAAGTCAAATAAAAATTGTGTGTGTGCAAATCACAGCACTCCCATATCCCTTGGTCAGATGGGCAACTTTTAGATTAATAATGAAGCATGTTCCACTAATGCAAGGACTGCCCCCAGAATAAAGGTAAAGTCTTATGAAATCAGAAGGTATTTACTTGTCTCATGCCATACACACAGCACTGCCTAGATACCGAAATTGAGAGTTTTAATTCTCCCATAATGCATCATGGGCGGAGACATTCAAATCACTCCTTTATGTCCGTTTGGCCAACTCTGCATCCAGAACAGCTTGTTTATAGCACAGATACAGCCTAATGGTTCAGAGCCATATATCCAAACTTGCAGACAGCCTGTTTCAATCTTGTTAGATCTCATCAGTGCAAGATATTGGAACATGGCTTCTGAGGGGTAGGGCTTGGAGAGGTCGCCCAGAATAAAGGAAAATGTTTGGGGCCCCATTTAATACAGAATATAACTATCACCTTTGCTCAACCCTATCTGACAACCTTAAAGACAATTTGGAGACTAATGCCGATATTGGTGTATGCCACAAGTCCTTCTTAGTATTTTTGGTTAAAGGCAAGTGACCATACTCAGGGTCCAAATAGCAGGCTGACAGTTACATGGCCAACCACCTACCCACTACCAACCTATCTTGTTACATAGAGTAATTAATTGTGGTTGAACAAAGACAAAAGTTGAATACTATTGCAATGTAGGTTTCAAGCCTCTTGACTTTGGGCTGCCATGTCATCTACAGGGTCAGACAGGCCTGCAAGATTATCAGACAAAGTTCTAGTGGTCCCCAGTTGTGGAAATGAGTCATTACACAGTTCTTGTTTTCATTGTGAGCCTAATTAAAAGCTATAACACTTGGCACTGTCTATATTTAATTAGAATGAGCCCTGAATGTCAAGTTTTTTAGTGGGCCCTAAAAACCTCAATCCAAAATGTTTTTTTTTATTATACTGCTAGTGCAAAACAGAAGAAACTCTCCGACCCCAAACAATGCATTGCAATGAAATGATGGTTCCTTCAACACTTGCCTTGGTTGTTTTGATTTTGTTTCCGCTGCTGCAGGACCAACCTGAAAGATCAGGCAACACTTTGCAATCTTCTCCTTCCATACAGGGATTCATCTGACACCACCACTTCTGGATCACGATAGAAGCTGGAAAATAAACACAATTTTGCATTTTAGCATTCGCCACATTTCAGGCCTATGAGAAATGCAATATGGTTACAAATAAATTACCCGTTCAGCAGAAATAATAAAAAAAAGGGTAAAACCACTATAATTATTAAATAGCAGCAACAGGTCCGCCTATAGGGAAGCCATTCAGGCATTGCCTTAGTACAGGGGAAAATTACAAGACACATCTTGTTGTTATACAGAATAATTACTAGTTTAAAGACGCGCTCCGGTGTACGAAAATGACGGCTTTAGCACCAGCAATGACATACACTACTGTAATTTTAATAGAGCAGAAATCGTTTCCGTTTTACATACAAGCGAGTGTTGCACAGAAGTGGTTTCATTTATTCCTCTCCCTCTATAAATTAGTCATATTAAATGGAACCACGACCTTCCATCAGTTTTCCACTTGTTTGCTCTATCGTGTATCATTAAGAGCCGACTGAGCATAATGTGATGCTAATATGCAGTATGTGCGAGATTAAAAGTTAATTGAACTAGAGCAGATTTGGAATATACTTCATATAATGACTATTAGTCTAAAGGGGCGATGGGCACTTAAAGTGACACTACAGTTTTTTAAATGATTTGTTTCCCTGTTTTTTGGTATTTTTCTTTTCCTGCTTTATCGACCCCTCCCTATATTCGAATTGAGTTATAATCAACAGCTTGAATGGATTGTACCTGGCAGCCCAAGGAAAGTGGCACAAGATCACTGCAGGTGTAGCCAGCCAAATGGGAAAGGAAACGGACCTCTCTATAGCAGAAATTGTAAACACTTTACCGGATGTAGATACATTTTAATTATCCTTTACCTCTTGCCACTGCATCCAACAAAGTTGTGCTTCTAGGCAACTTTCGGGAAAAGACAAGAGTTTCAGATATTTGAATACCACCATGATTTATCCTTGTATGAGGAAAGAACTAGACGGAGCATAAGGGCTCATTTAAAAAGTGGAAGGCCAGTTTCCAAAAATGGGTGCAATTTATAATTATTTTGTAAATTGCACCTGTAGCTGCCCCCAAATATATGGCAGAGCTTGATGTCAGTAACTCCCTGGTATGGAACTGGAGGCCTGTTACTTTCAAGGCACTGCTCTGATGGGATGCCTTTTGTTTTGCTGCCTCTGTGTCCTTAGTCCACACCTTCTATCCAGCTGCAAGCATTTGCTCATTTGAGGGCTATTTAAGCCTGATTCCCAGATACCTCCATGTTGAATTATTGGCCTTCCTGCTTACTCCAGACCTCATGTCTGACATTTTGATTTTGATCCTGTTTCAGTTCCTGTTCCTGCTCCTGTTTCTGCTCCTGTTTCTGCTCCTGTTTCTGCTCCTGAATCTGTTAATCTTGTCCTGTTTCTGTTCTGCTTCTATCTGGTCCCTGTTTCCTCTGATTTTTGATCTCCCAGTATTATTGATCTCTGCTTGTTTATCAACTTTGCATGTACTCTGCCCGTCCTGACTTTTGGCCTGTTCCTGATAGTCTCTGTCTGACACCTTCCCTTGACTTTTGGCCTGAACTTGGACTTGTTTTTTGTTGCCTTTCTATCTCTCTGCAGAGGCTTTTTTCCCGTATTAAAAACTTTTGACTTCTTGTACTAACTTACTGGGCTCACTGGTGCCAGGGATTTGAAATCAATCATTGCTAAAAAAAAAAAAAAGGCATGGTCAGAGAGACTATGTACTGAAGAAACATAGAAAAAATTCCAGTAGCACACTGAATGCTGAAAAAAGTGTTATATTTATTCACCCAAATACATACAGACAAGGGCAACGTTTCGGACCACTCGGGCCCTTTGTCAAGACCGAGTGGTCCGAAACGTTGCCCTTGTCTGTATGTATTTGGGTGAATAAATATAACACTTTTTTCAGCATTCAGTGTGCTACTGGAATTTTTTCTATGTATCTACATGACCCGCAAGGCAGGAGTGGGTCTTCTGGTATAGCACCTGGTACCGCAAAGGGTACATGAACAGGGGCGGAAGCACTCTATCATATTGTTATGTACTGAAGAAAGGCTAAACTCAACATAATGAGAGGTAAAGTAATAGCTATGAGAGTAAAGTGCTTGGCTATTTGGTAGATCCTAAGTGGTCTGGCCGCCTACAGGAGACTCTGTTTGGCAGTACACCTGTTTTTTTTTTTTGCAACCAAAACTTGCCTCCAAGCCAGGAATAAAAAAATAAGCACCTGCTTTGAGACCACTGGGAGCAACATCCAAGGGGTTGGTTGGTTCATGTTGCTCACAAGCCACTGGTTGGTGATTACTGGTCCGCCAGGCCCCTAAGCAAATCTACTAAAGGTTGCCATAGACGTAACAATTATGATCTTTCTTGGAAAAGATCTTTCTAAGAAAGATCGTTGGTTTCAATACACACGTGTAGAGCTGAATCGTCAGATATACATATAGAAACAATAGAATTCTACCTGTATCTGACGATTCAACACTAACAATGGCCGATGTTCAGGTGCCTTCAAAGGAGCCCAATCAAAATTTTCCGTCCAGCCCGATCAACGAGCCGACCGATATCCAAGTCTTCTGCCGATATCGGTCGGCTCTTTTCCCACCATACACGCACCGAATATCGTACGAAAATTTGTTTTGTACGATATTAACTGTGTGTCTATGGCCACCTATATAACATGTGACACTTCAAATCTGAAATTGTCACAATTCCTTCAGTAAAGCAATATCTGGAGACAAGTTTAGGTTTCCATAAAGTGGAATAACTGAATTAAAAGTATTCCCAATACAGAGCCCTTGGGTACACCACTTACAAGTTTTGCCCATTTAGAGCAATAGATTTGCCCCAAGTCTTTTGAATAACCACAACCTTTCTCATAAAAAGGAATTAAATTGTTTTTTGAAAATACAGGTATGGGATCCGTTATCTGGAAACCCATTATCCAGAAAGCTCCAAATTAAGCAAAGGCTGTCTCCCATAGACTTCATTTTATCCAAATAATACAAATTTTTAAGTATGATTTCTTTTTTTATCTGTAATAATAAAGCAGTATCTAGTACTTGATCCAAACTAAGATATAATTAATCCTTTTTGGAAGCAGTCAGCCTATTGGGTTTATTTAATGTTTACATGATTAGACTTAAGGCATGAAGATCCAAATTACGGAAAGATCCGTTATTCAGGCAACCCCAGGTCCCGAGCATTCTGGATAACAGGTCCCATACCTGTATAAATATTTATGCTATACATTGTTAAGATTTCTGGCTGCTGAAATACATTTTAGGGTTGTATATCTCATATAATGCCTTTATTCTGCCCTGCCCAGAACCTTAAACCATGAACTGATTATTTGATTCCTTTATTTGTGGAGGCTCTGGAAGTTCTTCCCATTTCACTGAATTTATCACTTCCATTGCATTCCCCTGAAGCCACTTTTAGGCTAAGGCCACACTAGGCGATAGCGCCGCGATTTGACTCGCGGCGACTTTTTGCCGCAATCGCTGGGGAAACTTTTGCGCTGGCGTCTATGGGGAATCGCGGAAAATCGCCAGCGTAAAAACACACGCGGCGATCTTTTTTCTATTGTCGCTCGAAATCGCCTAGCGCCAAACCTATTGGCTAATTGTAGTAGCTATTAGTGATAAGCCTGAAGCTACTTGACTTGTTGAGTTGCTTTAGATTTATCACTGCTAGATACTGCATATCAAGACGTGGATGAATGAAATCCTTCATAGACATAAATGCTGATTTATCGCCTATGTTCATAAATGAACCTTCACACTGAATTTTCAGTTGCTTCCATGATTGGTTTCTCAGTTTTAACCTGCATAGAGGCTCCAATGAGCCTGAGTTAGGAGAGACACCAGGGTATGCATCAAGTTGTCTCCTTGTTAAATTAAATCCAACGCAGCTGAGCAAGACATCTTCTGATTAATGTATTAAATGTGAGTATCTAAGGTTGTGTTTCTATATCTGTAGATACATTGAAAAGAGGGAGGATTATGACCATTGGTGATTAGCTAACACTTCAGTGTACAGATGGGAACTAGAGTAAATATTGCATTTGACTGCAGCAAGTGTGTGTGTTTTATGCGTCCACCACTAGTGTTTCTACAGCTGTTTAAAATTGAGCTATAACTGCTTTCTAGGCTATTTCTTTTCCCAAGGCCCATTTAGATTGAACATCCATCACCGAAGACTTGCTGTACTCTCATAGTGGATTGTCTTGACTATTGAAAGGAAAGGCAACCCTTGGAACTCCTTTAAGTATGAGAGTCACCCAAGAAATATCTTCAGTCTTAGTGTGGATTCAGAGCACAAACATTTGCTCTACAGGATCCAAGAGCCAAGGTTAGAGACATTGGTTAAGCAACCAGGACACCTTGCCTTATAATTATTATTATAATGGTTATTAAAGTTCTATTTCTACAGAATGTTGTGGTATAGCCTGTCCCATATGTTAGTTAACAGAGAGGCAGACAATATACAACTCTGTAACCTGGTTAGTAGAGAGAGAAGGCAAAGGTGCTCTAGTGATGGAACAAGACCAAGGATGGTTTCTTTTGACAGGAGACATCACAAAAAGGGGGGGGATGTTTGGACTGCATGAGAAGAGCTCCTTCCCAATCCATTGTATAGGGACTGCAGAATCCAATATAAAACCTCTGACCGGGTCTGAAACCCAAAGGAGCAAACCAAGAAATCAAATGCTCACCACCGTACATTAAATTTTATTTATTGCCTTATAACATATACAGCCAAGCCTCTGTATTGTAGCATGCATGACAAAATGATTGCTTAATAAAAGCTTAAAGGATAAGTAAACCTTTAAAAGAAGTGCATGTAGAATTGATGAGGGTGCTATTCTAAGCACGTTTGCAATGTACATTCATTATTTATCTTTTTAATTTCAAGATATTAAAGGATACATGTACGGCTAATCTGAATTAATTTTGATACAACAACGCCACCTTATGGTCGTTTTCCGACCACTCCAACCACCACGTAGTTGTCACATGAAAGAAAGAGGCTGCTCTGATGTTCTTCTGGTTAGGAAAGAGTTGAGAAAAGTTTCTAATTTTTTTCCTAACCAGAAGAACATCAGACCAGCCTCTTTCTTCTAACAACATCCTTGACTACTTGGTGGTCAGAATAGTTGGAAAATGACCAGCAGGTGGTGCAGTTGTATCAAAATGCATTCAGATGAACAATACATGTACCCCTAATATCTTAGAATTAAAAAAAATAATATATAATGAATGTACATTGCAAATTTCTCAGAAAAGCACCCTCATCAATTTTACATTCCCGTATTTTAAACGTTTTTCTTATCCTTTACGGGCTGATCTACACATTGGTAGACTTTTGGTAGACATCCTCTGGCACGTTATTGAGGCAAGGTAGAGAGCAACACTGGACCCAAAGTGCAGGTGTTTAGTATATGGCTCCCTTGTGCCCAACAGTGCTGTGTTCTGCAGAGTTAAGCCAGGACAGATTATAGAACTGGATGCAATTTTAGGACCTTAGTACTCTGGTACTAGGGTCATGGTCAGTGATAAATGAGCCCTAAGGCAGGGCCAATATAATTCCCAGAGATGCCAACTTTCCAATGTGGTCTCCTTGGATATCGGTGGGCGTATTGGTGTGGGGGCATGACCTATTGGAAGGGCTCTGAATGCTCACTGGACAGCATGGTGGGGGTCAATACCTGGTAAATGAGGGCGTTGACAGGTATGTAGTTGGAGCAAGCAATGTTCCTATCGGGGGGGGGGTGTTCAAAGAAAAAGGTATGGGCATTTGTCAGTTTTGGGCAGATTAGGCAGCTCTGGGTCATGGATATGAAGGTGCATGGTCCAAACTTCTATGACAATATTGTATTAAGGTGTCATTAAATGGGTCTTTAAAAGGCATGTAAAGTCTAAAATAAAATAAGGCTAGAAATGCTGTATTTTGTATACTAAATATAACCATGAACTTACTACGCCACAAGCCTAATCAAACAAATAATTTATGCTTTCAAAGTTGGCTACAGGGGATCACCATCTTGTAACTTTGTTATACATCTTTGCAAGACTAAGACTGTGCACATGCTCAGTGTGGTCTGGGCTGCTTAGGGATCGTCATAAACAAAGCTGCTTGAGTTCTGCATGGCTGGGAAGTGAGGCGGGGGCTCCCCCCTGCTGTTCATAAGTATGATTGTTTCCTGCTCAACAGTTAGGGACCATCTGACAATTTCTATCCACAGCAGTAAATGAAGGAAGAATTTGACTGAATACAGTCAGGTTTCTTATACAAACGGTACACATTTTTTAATTAAAGTATATTGGAGATAGATTTCTTTTTCATTAAAGAAAGTAAAAATTGGATTTTATTTTTTTGCCTTTACATGCCCTTTAAAGGGGGCCTCTGAGCAGGAATCTGAAAAGAGATTCCTCTTGTATGTCCAAGGGCTTCAACATTACATGAGCATGTACCATACAGGAATATTATCATTACTGTTCTATGCCAATCCCACTACTAGTTCACTGATAGAAAAAGTACCTGCTCTATATAATTCCATGCTTCAGAGAATCGCCCTACCACAAAGCGTTAAAGAACCTTTAAAACATACTCAATGTTACTCGCATCGGCCAGCAAGGAAAAGAACACATCGGATGATTAAATGCAAGAATGCATCAAAATTTATTCCCAGAATCCTTATTCATCAATGATTTAGAATTGGGTTAGAAAACGAACACAGGAAGGGAAAAAAAAAAAAAGATGAATTGCCTTGTTTTATAATGGAACAGATTGAGAAGCAACATGAAGCATCATTAATACAAACATAACACAGTGCAGTCAGGCGTACGTTACAAAATATTAATTTACTGTAGGCAATGATGTTACCGGGTTTGATGCCGGGGAATATTATGTACGGTATAAGATTATTTCCGTGTAACTACTTTAAATTCAGCAAAGCCAAAACACGTGTTAAAAATCAAGAAATTGACTTTTACAGGGACATGAGAGGAACAGGCATGAGAGGCAATCTCGCCCCCTAGTGGTCAATGCTTTGGCACATTTTGCTTCAATGGCAGAGTGATAATGTGAGATCAAATATTATAATAAGAACAATAATTATAATAACTAGGATGGCAAAAACTGATGAATGTAAAGTAAATCGTAGTCAAACAAAGCATGATTTTACATGATGCTGTACAGTGATGATTTTTTTTTTTAAGTTGTCTTTATTAATTTTGTAGCATGTTATACATTTCCTGGATTTTCTTGTCCAGTTACTAGTACAGTAGTCAGTGGTTTTGTAGCACATGCATTGCATAGAAAGAGAAATAAAGTAAGTAGAAAAGAAATTTAACTTTAAACTCAGTTAACATTGTGATACGATTGTATTCAGCGAATTGAGATTAAATACATTTATTGTTTACCTTAAACAGTGATGATGTTTGATGCATGCTAATGCCACCCATGTTTTATGCCCCTGAATATATTACTAAAAAAACAGCAGATACCTGAAACCTTTATTCCCAAAATGCTATGCAAATGTAGCAATGTAGGCTAGAATGTATTTATTCCTTATGCCTTACTGTACCCCAAGCCAGGCCTGGACTGGCAAACTGTGGGTTCTGGCAAATGCCAGAGGGGCTGCTATAGGGTCCCATAGAAAGTCAGTATTTAGAGGGCTGGTGAGGGCTGTTTGAGCCTCTATGTGGACTGATTGGGCCTCTGTGTACCTGAAATGCCAGGGCCTATTTTAATTATCAGTCCGGACCTGCCCCCAGCCTACAGTAGGATTGACCACCTTTAATAGCACTTTGTCAGCCCTTTATGGCAGGGGTACTACATTGGGTTATTTAAGTGCTTCTCTGGTGTCAGAGGCTCTGCACATGCTCAGTGAGCTCTGGGTTGATCTAAGTGCTTCCAGTCTGTGCATATCTTGTGGGGGATTGGAGACATAATCCATGGAACCAAAAGGACAGGCTTGCATGGGTCTTTACAAAAATAGGGACCTCCCTTCAAGAGAAGAGTTCCAGGGGGAGTCCTGCTCATGAAGAGAGGCCCCCATGCTTGCATTTTAAAGGACAAGCAACCCGAATGCAGAAGGTTGACTTGTTGTACTTCCTCCCCTTTTGCAGCTCACCAAGACCACCTGCCTCTAATTACAGGATTATATATCTTCTCTGATGCTTCAGCTGAATCTTCTCTGGTTTGTTAAGCATTGTGTTTCATTAACAGTGCGGAATATTCTGTATCCCAAAGGTAACGTATTTATTAACACTTACACTCCACGCAAGATGGCTTGGCTCTTGTGGTGCCAGCAACCTGCCCCGGGAAGCATGAACACTTCACAGTTTGTGATCGTTCTTCAATTCGGTTCTTATTACAACATCGATGAACTGCAACAACTTCACATGTCCCTTGCTTTACTTGATAGCCTAGGCACAATAACAGAAAACAGTTGGTTAGATGTTGAGATCTATGCAGCATACCAGGCCTTGCAACAAGACTTTATTAATAGCAACCATTTAAAATGCTTATACAAGAGTTGAAATGACTTAGATAATAAATAAAAATCAAGGTGTGTGTTCTGGGAATCACCGCAACCTTGGAATGAAATAAAATTCATCTGAATTTGGGCAAGTCACTGATTGATCTTTATCAGATGGTTATCTGATCTTGTTAATGACTTGAAATGTTTAAATAATCAATTCATCATAAGTTTACCCATTTTAAAAATCAAACTCCACCTACTTCTCAGAAAGTTCTGTGTCTGTAACCTATGTTCTGTGGAATGGATGTTTTTTAAATTGGTCTGGGGGTTTTGTGGCAAACTCTTGTTCCTAGTTTGTATAAGCAACATCTTTGGATTCCAGCTAGTGGATATACCGGAAGTGCCGGAAGCCTGGAGCCTAAGGCTCTAGAACCAAGCTTTAAGCCCTAATGTGACCAACCACATTAGAAAAATTGGAAAACAGGGATCTCATGAGTAAAGTAAAGGCAGTGGAAGACATAGCACTATCATCAGCGACTGTTAGATAGATAGGCCAGCTTAGAAAGAGCAGCTTCTTCTCCACCAAAGGAAAAGTTATTTTCTTCCATGAAAGGCTTTCAATTCACCCCTACAGGTTAAGGGTGCATAAACCTCTGTAAACTGCTCATTCTCACTGAACTACTATAACTTTGCTGACACCACTACTGTACTCATGAAGTACCTTACTCAAGTTGCTGTGAGCTAATAAACCATTTTTTGATTAAGATCCACTGGTGCCTAATTCTTTCTGCTTATGCTATATATCTTTAGACTTACTGTACAGCAAAATCAAGAATTTCTTGCAATACCTTGCTGGAGCCCAGCTTAAACAGATCCCTATTGAGCACTAGAGTCAACATAATCAGGGTCATAATAAATTGTAATCTTTATGTCATGCCATCACAATGGGGTTGCCACCTTTTCAATTGTTTAAAAATGAATCGGGACCTCACGTGGGCAAGGCGATGATGTCATATAGGCAGGGTGATGATGTTTTGTTGACATCAGGGGTAGCAATAGGCAAATCTCTCCCGCGAAATTCACAAAAACGGCGAAAAATTAGAGAAACTCGAAAATTGACACACAATTTTTACGCAGGAGTTAAAGTCAATGGGCGTCCGAATAGTGTTGATGTGCAATGGGTTTGACACAAGCGGCTTTTCCATTGCATGTCCAAAATTTCTGGTGAATTTATTCCCCCATCGATAATCAGGGGCTTGGTTATTCCGTATATGGGTGCGCATTTAGTGATTAGTGGTTGCTGCATGGATTTGTGGTTTCAGAGAAGTAAAACCCAGACGGGTGGATTTGAACAGGATAATTTCAATCACAATAGAGATGTCACAAATAACAAATAATGCTGATAAACTCAACACACTGAAATGGTAGTCCAGGTGCACCAGCCCCAGACCCTCAGCTTCGGGGTTGGAATGCAAAAACCAACAGCAATACTATTAAAGGGCCCTATGCACTCTATAAAATCCACATTGCCATAAGTATAAAGTAAAAAAAAAGCCTTACGCATTTCGTGCCTAACTCAATAAATGCCTATAGGGCATGAAATGCGTGGGGCCATTAGGAGATATTTACTTTATCATTTAAATTGAAATAAAGTTTTTTAGTACTTTATACGTGTGGCCCTGTGGATTTTCTACAGTGTCTGGAGCCCTTTAATCATATTGATTTAAACAGGACAGCCCAAGGGAAAACTGGCCTGTCGGTTCAGAACCAGACAAGTAGAACCCCTACATTACAAACCCATCCCCCAGCCCTGTCTCCCCTGGTGTATCTATGTTTTTTGTTTTCTTTTTAATAATGGGATCTGCAAATCAGATGCTGTAACTGTCCATAAAGAGACCAAATAGCCAAATAGATAATACAAAAATATATAATTCACCATGGAAATTGCAGGAGAACAGGGATGGGAAAACATGGGGTATGAAACAATAATCAAGGAAACATTGGGTTATAAAGTATGGGAATAAAATGTGCTAATCAGCAGTGAGTCAATAAAGTAACTAGAAACCAAATTTGCACAATACACAGACGACTCCAATTAATAAGACGACTCGGATTTTCAGCAGTCGGACTGGATATCACCTTTGCACATTTATTTGAATGAAAATTCTCAAGACATTTCCCAATGTAACATTGGCCCGTTCAGTTGTTAAAACTTGATAATTCCGAAAAGAAAACAGGAAAAGGTAATCATCAATAATAAGTATCTCTATTAGTAAGTCATCATCTGTGAGCCTTGCAGAATAAACAGCTCAATATGGCTTTGTAGTATTCTCCCGACTATATAAAGACCCATCTAATGATATCCTGCGCCAGTCGTGCCGTGAGCACCCCGCTGAAAAGCAGATGGATTTTTTCCTAGACGGGAACTAGAAAGGAATATTCTGATGCAAACATGCCAAAAAAAAACCAAAGAATTTCTCTGTGAAACTGTTCTTTTAAAGTCACTTGAGAAAGTGCTGGACAAATTGTCAGTTTACCAATATGTTGATTTTTTTTTTTCCCCCAGAATTGTTTTAACCGTTACCGTACGGCAAGTCTCTCTCGACTTTTCGGGATGACTAAAAACTCAAAAAAAGTTGTTTTTTTTTTAAAAAAATAATAATTTTGATCACGTAACATTAAAGACCAATATTTACAGAGTTTGTCCAAAATGAGTTGAACTGTATGTTTTCTTACAGGCTCATCCACAAAGGACTTTGTTTATGACACTTTTTACCTAAAATATTTCCAGCTAGTGATGAGTAAACTCAGCCCATTTTGCTTTGTTGAAAAATTTGCAAAGCCAGGGAACAATTTGTAAAACTTTGAAAATTTGCCCAAAAAACTGTAGACAATGCAAGGCTGGACTGGGCCAGCAGGACACTGGAAAAACCCCAGTGGGCTCCGGTCTTCGTAAGCACAACATAAGTGAGTGGACCTTGCAGTTGGGACAGGGGGGCCGGGATGTGTGTGTGGGGCCCCTAAGGCAAAAGCCTCTGTGGGCCCTGGAAAACCTTGTCTAATGCTGAGTCAATGAGAGGTTGAAATTACACTTTTTCAACCCAGCAATAGCATATACATTGCCCAAAAAAGGCTCCAATTTTGCCAGTCTCATCCAAACCAGTGCCAGGACAGCTCCTTTGAAAGATGGAGGAGGATTAGGTAGGGCTACGGTTACCACCTGTTCAGATTTCACTCCTACAGCCCCGTTTTAGGAAGGACTGCCCGGGTGACAAGTTCATGTCCGGATTTCAAAATTAGGAAATCCGGACAGGACATTGAAGTGAATGGTATGACGGTCGCCATGTCATCAATCCCACCCCTGATGTCACTGGCCCCCTCCCCCACATCACCCACCCAGCCCCTGATGTCACCGACCCACCCCCCGATGACACTGGCCAGCCCCCCTGCGTCACCAACCCGCCCCTGTCCGTTTTCGTCCCAAAAAAAAGGTGGCAACCCTTGATTGGGCTTTAATCCCATTGGCTAATGTGAAAGGCAAGAGGCACAAAATAATATTTATTTAATCTCAATAAACCGTTTCTTTTTACTTTATGGCCCTTTTTACTTTGTGCCTGGGGCCCCCTTTTTTTGCATTGCTCATTTATCACCGCAACCACAGTTGCAGCGAATCCAAACTGTTGCATGTACTGAGACCATCAGTTAAAGTTGCTAAGATCCAAAGATATTCCGCGCTCTCCCCTATAGTTGCGTCATGTTCCAAAATACCCTCTTGATGCAGGGAAACCCTGGAGCTAACATCACCTTCAAGCTGCTGATAATTTAAGGGAAAACATGGGTTAAAAAAAGTTGGCAAACTGCATCTCAACTGCACTGGCTCTTGTAAAATAATGATTTTATTAGTTAATTTAAACAGATTTTTGGGATTAGCCTTTGACTAATATAACAGGAATGATACCAGGACTGTATTAAGGTCTGATTTCTGCCCCTACGTGACGCGTGTGACGTCAACTTGACTTTACACGCACAGACATCGCGGAAGTGTGAGCGTGACGTCACTTCCGCCAACCAGCCTGGCCCTATACCCCTCACCCCCCAGCTCTTTCACCCCCCAAAAACCTACCACGCTAGGCACAGGCCCTCAGGTGCCTTAATATAAATACGCCCCTGAATGATACCTGTTATACGGAATGTTTGGGACCTTTGAATTCAGGATAATAGATCCTTCTTTAATTTGGATCTTCATACCTTAAACGGCTGTTCAACTTTGAGATAACTTGTAGTATGTTGTAGAGAGTGATATTTTGAGATAGTTTGCAATTTGTTTTAATTTTTTATTATTGAAGGTTTTTGAGTTGTTTAGCTTATTTTATTTATTTAGCAGCTCTCCGATTTGCATATTAAGCAATCTGGTAACTAGGGCCCAAATTACCCTAGCAACCATGCATTGATTTGAATAAGAGACTGGGATATGAATAGGAGAGGCCTGAATAGAAAGAAGAGTAATAAAAAGTAGCAATAATAATACATTTGTAGCCTTCTTTTTTAGAAGGGGTCAGTGACGGCCATTTGAAAGCTGCAAAGAATCAGAAGAAAAAAGACAAATAACTCTAAAACCATATAAAAACATTAATAATGAAAAAAGTTGCTTAGAATACTAAGGGGCCCATTTACTTAGGGTCGAATATCGAGGGTTAATTAACCCTCGATATTCGTCCGTCGAAGTTAAATCCTTCGACTTCGAATATCGAAGTCGAAGGATTTAGCACTATTCGTTCGATCGAATGATTTTAATCCATCGATCGAACGATTTTCCTTCAGAAATTGGCTAGAAAGCCTATGGGGACCTTCCCCATAGGCTAACATTGAGGTTCGGTAAATTTTAGGTGGCGAAGTAGGGGGTCGAATTTTTTTTAAAGAGACAGTACTTCGACTATCGAATGGTCGAATAGTCGAGCGATTTTTAGTTTGAATCGTTCAATTCAAAGTTGAAGTCGTACTCAAAGGTCGAAGTAGCCAATTTGATGGTCGAAGTAGCCAAAAAAATACTTCGAAATTCAAAGTATTTTTTTTATTCTATTCCTTCCCTCGAGCTAAGTAAATGTGCCCCTAAAAGTTACTTTAAAGGTGAATCAACCCTTTAAGTTTACTAGAAATCATGTAATCATGTAAACATCAAATAATCCCAACAGGCTGGTTCTGCTTCCAATAAGGATTAATTATATTTTAGTTGGGATCAAGTACAAGCTACTGTTTTATTATAAACAGAAAAAGGAAATAATTTTTATAAATTTTAATTATTTTGATGAAACAGAGTCAATGTGAGACGGCCTTCCTGTAATTCGGACCTTTCTGGATAACGGGTTTCCAGATAACTGATCCCATACCTGTATATAGATATTTATTAAATTAGCAGGTAAAAAAAAATATTCATTGCCCACCACCTATGCTAATGGACATCCCATATTTTTCTCTGCCTGCCATTCATTTTCGTCTTATATTTGGAGTTTCAGTTATTTAATACAGGTATAATGAGAAAGACATAGAAAATTCACAATTTACATATGCCCCAAATCACGAGGGAAGTATCCAGTCTCTGGCACAATAAAAAGGAAGCAATGGCTGTTAGTTATGAGAATGCAGAATAATGTCGCATTAGTCAGTGCTCGGGAAAGTTTATCTACGAGTTCCTTATTGGGAGGGAAGGCACAAAGACTTATTGGCTCATTCTCAGGATTACAGAAGAGCATGGATTATTTTATTTGGGGCGGCAGCAGGATACATTCATAAGAACTTTGTTTTCTGTGGACACTGGTGGCTTATTTATTATGCACAGCAGTTATTAAAGGGGAAGTATAATCACCTGGATGATTTTTAAAGGGGTTGTTCACCTTTAAATTAACTTTTAGTATGATGCAGAGAGTGATATTCTGAGACAATTTGCAATTGGTTTTCCTTTTTTATTATATGTGGGTTTTGAGTTATTTAGCTTTTTATTCAGCAGCTCTCAAGTTTGCAATGTCAGCCATCTGGTTGCTAGGGTCCAAATTACCATAGCAACCATACATTGATTTGGATGGAGACTGGAATGAATAGGAGAGGCCTGAATAGAAAGATGAGTAATAAAAAGTAGCAATAACAATCCATTTGTAGCCTTACGGAGCATTTGTTTTTAGATGGGGTCAGTTACCCCCCCCCCTTTGAAAGCTGGAAAGAGGCAGAAGAAGGCAAATAATTCAAAAACTATTAAAAGAAAACAAATAATGAAGACCAATTGAAAAGTTGCCAGAATTAGGGATGCACCGAATCCACTATTTGAGATTCGGCCGAATCCCTGAATCGTTGGTGAATGATTCGGCTGAATACTGAACCGAAACCGAATTAGGGGCAGGAAAGGAGAAAAATTTTGTAATGAAAAGGCATGTGATTTCCCTACCCACCCCTAATCTACATATCCAAATTAGGATTTGGATTCGGTTCGCCAAGGCACAAGGATTCAGCCGAATCCGAATTCCGCTGAAAAAGGCCGAATCCCGAACCGAATCCTGGATTTGGTGCATCCCTACTTAGAACTGGCCATTCTATAACATACTAAACGTTAACTAAAAGGTGAACCACCCCTTTAATAAAATACATTCAAATTCTGAATAAAATGTAATGTATCTGCAGTTATTCAGTGTTTCCAGTATTCCTCAGCACAAGAGATACCTACAGTACCAGGCAACATCAGTATCGCAGAACAGCCGGCGCCCAAATGAGTTGTGCCACCCAATGAATATAAATGAGTAGACTAACGAACCCAGACGTGAAAGAGAGAATAAAATTATGTGAGAGAATAAAACATTAAGGATTAAAAGATGTCGCACGTTACCTGTGATTCAGTCACGGCGATGCCCTGGGACTAAATGCGGCTTTTTTTTCTACATTCCATATTGTTTCTCCCCAGTCTTTGGCTGTAGCGTCGTAAAGAATTAGCCTGAGGCGAACGTCGAGCTGGCTGTTTTATGTATGATTTATGGGCTTGCTGCTTAATATTTGGGATTATTTTCACATAATGTATTATTACTCAAGGTTTTATTAATTATCTTACTATTCACCAATTCTTGCTGAACAAGCAGTTTTGTGCCGCTGTCTGTTGGATCCCATCCAGTGTTCCGTGTATGATTACATTTGCATTTTATTATTCTTTAGATATCCTGGGTAATATCACTCAATGTCTAACCGACCCAAAATCTATTCTTTTTCTGTAGCGGTGCTTTTTAGATGGTCCACTGTTTCATAGAGTCAAGGCCACCTTTAATAGTGACAGAGCTGCATTATCTTCTATGTCCAACCTATGGGCCATCAGCTGCTATTGCGGCTTTTGTCTCCAGCTGGCGGAGGAGAGAACGTGGCAGTCAATCTGCACACACTATAAACTATTAATTAGCTCATGGGGTCATTGATTAAGACCCAGGATGGAAATGCGCACCCCTTAAAAATGAGGGTTGTGTTCATTACCCCCTGTAGTTATGTGCCGGCCGGCCTGACACCTGAGTGACCCGCTTAGACTGCCGGCTTCATTGTCGGGTCGGGCCTATAAATAGAGGGTATCCCCTGCAGTGACCTGCTTACTCTACAGCCTTCCTGCTTCTGTTTTTATAGGCGTGCATTCAACAAGCCCCACCCCTTTTCATCAGCAGGGCGGGCCTATAACTGGAGGCTACACCCTGTATTGGTGTGGTGTGGCCTGGCACCCGCCGAACATGCTTACACTGCTTCCGTCTTCTGGTGCACTTGCCATACCCCATCCGTTTTGTGAGATCATTGGTGGGGCAGGCCTATAAACAGAGGGCACCCCCTGTAGTGATGTGCGGGCCGGCCCGACACCCGCAGGACCCACTTACACTGCCGGATTCCTGCTTCCAGCTTCTGTTTTTATAGGCGTGCACTCACCATGGCCCACCCCTTTTGTGACATCATCAATAGGGCGGGCTATAAATATAGGGGAGGAGGCGGGTGTGGGCGGGCTCGAGTTGGGTCAGGTGCTGGTCAGACTAATTGCGGGTGAAGAAAAACCTGACCCGCACTTTACTAGCCCCCTGCCCTCCTCTCATGAATACAGAGCAGCTTAACAAACGTGGCACTATGTTCACAGGGAGAAATCAAAGCAATTGTGTGAATTTTCTTAGGAAATATAACTGCATCGAACCAGCAGTCAACCATTATAAAACCAGTCCTTGCTCCAAAAATGGAGTCTACAGGGGTCCATGCAACTATACAAAGCATTAGTTGTGCATAGATGCCATTCATTAAAAGTACTAAAAGTATTACAAGCCCAGGCTTCAATGCAAACTGGTTTTTAGAGGTTCTACAATGACCCAGTAAGGAACAATCATTTAAACTGGGGGTGTAACCACAGGGAAAGCAGACTTTCCCATTGGGGAAACCAGAGGTGTATGAATGTGGTCCCCTCTATGAATTGCTCTAATCAGTGATATTTATTGAAAGGATCTCAGACCCTGTTACTGTATATACAGGGAATGCCAACATTGAGCTATTTAGTAGCAGAATTACATAGTTAGTTACATAGTTAAATTGGGTTGAAAAAAGACAAAGTCCAACAAGTTCAGCCCCTCCAAATGAAAACCCAGCATCCATACACACACCCCTCCCTACTTTTAATTAAATTCTATATACCCATATCTATACTAATTACAGAGCTTAGTATCACAATAGCCTTTGATATTATGTCTGTCCAAAAAATCATCCAAGTCCCTCTTATAGTCATTAACTGAATCAGCATCACAACATCACCCGGCAGTGCATTCCACAACCTCACTGTCCTGACTGTGAAGAACCCCCTACGTTGCTTCAAATGAAAGTTCTTTTCTTCTAGTCTGAAGGGGAGGCCTCTGGTACGGTGATCCACTTTATGGGTAAAAAGGTCCCCTGCTATTTGTCTATAATGTCCTCTAATGTACTTGTAAAGTGTAATCATGTCCCCTCACAAGCGCCTTTGTTCCAGAGAAAACAACCCCAACCTTGTCAGACTCCCTCATAATTTAAGTCTTCCCTCCCTCTAACCAGTTTAGTTGCACTTAGTCTCTGCACTCTCTCCAGCTCATTTATATCCCTCTTAAGGACTGGAGTCCAAAACTGCCCCCATACTCCAGATGAGGCCTCACCAGGGATCTATAAAGAGGCAGAATTATGTTTTCATCCCTTGAGTTAATGCCCTTTTTTATTTTATAACTTTTGTTTGCCTCTTATGGATCGGAAACAAAGATATAGTTCAGGGGATCAGGCATCTACCCCTTGATCCTTGCCCCGCCAATAACTTATTACATTTTTGGACCCTTTTCAGTGTCTAGAGATTGCCCTACCCTTGCAGGCCTTCTGTCTGGAGGTTGGGGACAAAAGGACCCCCCCCCTAGCCTTGTGACAGAGCTTGCAGTCAGTGTCGGACTGGGAGCTCCAGGGCCCTCTGGGTCTTCCCCACAAGGGCCCACCACCACCATCCCAGTCATGAAGTCCCCCACCGATGCAAATTCCTACCACAACTATAACCCACCCCACTGCATCTGGCATCTCCTCCCAGGCCTCTCCACAGTCGTATCTTTGGCTCCCTATAGAATGAGAAGATTGGGCCCTACAGAGCCTGGGAAGGCAGCAGTCCTGTGTGTGCGGAGTTCATAAGGGTCGGGACAACCTCATGGGTCTTTTTCTCTCTGTGCCCCAGTCTATCTGTAGTCTTGTGAAGAAGTAGGTCTGAAGATCTTGCCATTGAGGGCCTTCTGGTTTGCACTCTCTCTCTCTCTGTTTGCACTGAGTAATTGTGAAGCACAAGGCTCAAGCTTTAATAAAGAAAACAGGTGAAAATCCTTGAAACATTCAAATCCAGGTTTCTGAAACCTGATTAATACCCCATGGAACAGAAACCTGATTCTTTTTTTTTTTTTAAATGTTGAGCCGTTGATTCGGATGATTTGATTAAATTTTAAGGATTGAGATAAAAGGAAGCTTGGTATACACAATACCAACGGCTACATCGTTTATGGACAGACTGGAGTATCAATGTATTTATTTAATTGTATGTATTTAATTCAGTGGGAATGATGTTTTTATTCAGACTGATCTACCAGAATAGATAAAGAATTTAATACTTGTCTCTTTTTGATCATTAAGTTTGTTCCCTTGTTAACATATGTGTGTATATATAATATTTGTGGAGGTTGGGGTGCCATGCAATCTCTTTCAAGTGATGATGAGGAGTGAGATACTGTACTGTAGAGCAAGTGGATGTTGCATATATTAAGAGAGATGAGTTACAGAACATCAGATAATCCAATAAACCTTTTAATGAGAATCCCAAGGAGTGAAATAAAACAGATACATGACCTTCAGTGCTCTGCGAGAGAGGAGCGAGGTATCTCTGAGAAATCTTGTAATACACTCTCTCTTCTTTGTTCGGTGTCAGAGGTCACATCCATATGGAGATTGAAGTCTCCTGGAATAAGTAGTGCAAGTGACCTATGATCAGACCTGCTCTACTGGGCTTCACCGGGAACCAAGAATTAAACGTGAGCGGTCGATAAATCACAACACAATGACAACAAAAGGCAGAGAAAATGAAAAAAAGAAGAGACGTGAGATTATGAAATAGAAGATGGCAGAGGCTTCTAAATGGTAAAAGCACAAGAATAGGAGAAATACTTGTCTTTAGCCAGAGAGATCTCCCTGCTCCAGCAAACTGAAGCTTACAAAGGTTAATGGCATAAGGTGTTAGTGGATTTTCAGCAGAAACATTAATTATAAGGAAAGGAAACTCGGCTCTGATGAGTGTGCTGGAAACGGCTGTTAAACAACATTTAACTAAGTACTTAACATCTGGGCTTTCAGGGGCACCGGCTAAAGGAAAATGCTCTCCAAAATAATCTGCTTTTAAAGGAACAAACTCGGCGGGAACCAAATCCATATTTTTTGTCATTTGGTCCAGTGCTAAACTTTTGAAATTTTGAATTATATGTAAAATGTTTGTGCAAAATTTACATCTGATATGCCACAAGTCTGAGGCAGATTCTGCAAAGTATATACCATTTACCTTGTCTGAGGCATATATATATTTTACCAGCATTAGGCTGGTGAAGTGTAAACTCCAGGGAAACGTCTGTGTGGC
Source organism: Xenopus petersii (assembly GCA_038501925.1). Lineage (NCBI taxonomy): Eukaryota > Metazoa > Chordata > Amphibia > Anura > Pipidae > Xenopus > Xenopus petersii. The sequence continues at coordinate 148,236,292 of CM076678.1, read as the reverse complement.
TGCAGCAAGTATTGCTGTTTATTTCTATTCCAGCTTAGGAAAAGCTGGATAGTGGGTCCCTGGAGTGAATGGAAGAGAGCAGGGTGGGCTTCCATTCCAGCTAATTAATTAGCTACAGGTTTGATGTAGTTAAAAGGAGGTGTGGAGCAATACTTCAGGGCTTCTTCCCCTGGATACCTCCTGGAGCTGAAGGAGGGTGAGGGGCCACGTGTGGACCTTCATGGGTGAAGGAAGGTGCCTGTGTGTAGCTGGGATGGAGAGTTATTCCCTGCTGTACTGAGTTAGAGAGAGAGAGAGAGAGCTCCAAAGGACTGGAGAGGGAAAGAGAAACCCCTCCCAGGAGACAAGTGTGTCTCGAGAGAGGATTCTGGGATTTGCAGTCCACCAAAAGCCAGTGAGGGCTAAGGAATGTTATCCCCTATGTTTGTGCCAAATAAAAGTCAGCAAAGCTGCATTTAAACTTAAAGGCGGTGTCAGTCTCCATTCTCTGTGCTGAAAACTGTGCTGGTGCCTTGGGTTTCGCCACCTGAAGCTCACAATTCCCATATCTATACTAACTATAGAGTTTAGTATCACAATAGCCTTTGATATTATGTCTGTCCAAAAAATCATCCAAGTCCCTCTTATAGTCATTAACTGAATCAGCATCACAACATCACCCGGCAGTGCATTCCACAACCTCACTGTCCTGACTGTGAAGAACCCCCTACGTTGCTTCAAATGAAAGTTCTTTTCTTCTAGTCTGAAGGGGAGGCCTCTGGTACGGTGATCCACTTTATGGGTAAAAAGATCCCCTGCTATTTGTCTATAATGTCCTCTAATGTACTTGTAAAGTGTAATCATGTCCCCTCGCAAGTGCCTTTTTTTCCAGAGAAAACAACCCCAACCTTGACAGTCTCCCCTCATAATTTAACTCTTCCCTCCCTCTAACCAGTTTAGTTGCACTTAGTCTCTGCACTCTCTCCAGCTCATTTATATCCCTCTTAAGGACTGGAGTCCAAAACTGCCCCCATACTCCAGATGAGGCCTCACCAGGGACCAGCGCCGATTCTAATGAAAACGCCGCCTGAGGCGGCTCCTTAAATGCCGCCCCTCCCCTCGCAGAAACACTAGTGCGGAGAGCGCAACTGCGCTCTCTCGCACTAGTAAAGCCGAATTTCCGGTTTCAAAACCGGAAATTCGGCTCTTTAAAGTGACAGGAGCGGCTTTTTGCCGCCCCTGGAAACGTATCTGGCACTGCCGCCTGAGACGAGCGCCTCAGCTCGCCTCATTGGCGGAGCGCACCTGCCAGGGACCTATAAAGAGGCAGAATTATGTTTTCATCCCTTGAGTTAATGCCCTTTTTTATACAAGACAGAACTTTATTTGCTTTAGTCGCCACAGAATGACACTGCCCAGAATTAGACAACGTGTTATCTACAAAGACCCCTAGATCCTTCTCATTTAAGGAAACTCCCAACACACTGCCATTTAGTGTATAACTTGCATTTATATTATTTTTGCCAAAGTGCATAACCTGCATTTATCAACATTGAACCTCATTTTCCATTTTGCTGCCCAGTTTCCCAATTTAGACAAATCACTGTGCAAAGTGGTAGCATCCTGCATGGAACCTATAGTTCTGCACAAAAAATAGAAACAGTACTTTCACTGCCCACCTCCAGGTCATTACCGTATATACTCGAGTATAAGCCGTCCCGAGTATAAGCCGAGGTACCTAATTTTACCTCCAAAAACTGGGAAAGCTTATTGACTTGAGTATAAGCCTAGGGTGAGAAATGCAGCATTCCACAAAATAAAGTTTTCCAAGGAACGATCCAGACTGCAGGATTAACTGCTCAAATAGGTGTTTATTGTTCAAAAATGTGTTGAACAATAAACACCTATTTGAGCAGTTAATCCTGCAGTCTGGATCGTTCCTTGGAAAACTTTATTTTGTGGATTGATGTAGTTGCACGTACGGCGGAGGTGCATCACAAGGCTTCGATCGAAAGTGTGGTTTGCATTTGTTTGAGGTAACTAGCATTATTGACTTATGAGAAATGCAGCATCTTCTGGTAAGTTTCAATCAAAAAAATTTAGGGTTTCTGCTCCCATTGGAGGTGCCGGCATCTCGTTTTTGGATGCCGTCGATCAATGTTGGACGCCGACATATATTTTTGGAAACTATTCTTGGACGCCGGCGACTATTCTTGGGCGCCGGCGACCATTTTTGCGCTTGACCCGAGTATAAGCCGAGGTAGAGTTTTTCAGCAAATTTTGGGGGCTGAAAAACTCGGCTTATATTCGAGTATATACGGTAATAAACAAGTTGAAAAGCAAGGGACCTAGTACAGAGCCCTGCGGTACTCCACTAACAACACTGGTCCAATTAGAAAATGTTCCATTTACCACCACTCTTTGTAGTCTATCTTTTAGCCAGTTCTCTATCCAGGTACAAATACTATGTTCCAGGCCAACATTCCTTAATTTAACCAGTAACCTTTTTTGTGGCACTGTATCAAATGCTTTAGCAAAGTCTAAGTAAATCACATCCACTGCCATCCCAGAACTGAGGTCTCTATTTACCTTCTCATAAAAAGAAATGAAGTTAGTCTGGCAAGATTTATTACACATAAAACCATGCTGACACACACTAGTATTGTGATTTTCTATGAAGTCCAGTATCTTATCATGTATTAACCCTTCAGACTAACTGGCCTATAGTTTTGAGGCTGATAATGGGATCCCTTTTTCAATAGAGGCACCAAATTAGCAATTCACCAGTCTCTCTGCACTATGCCAGACCTTAAAGAATTCTGACAAATAAAGAGGTTTGGCAATCACAGAGCTTACAAAGGGAATATACTGACATGTATATTTATTAATTACCTGACAAACTCTGTGCATTTGCAGCATACAGCGGAGGTTATTACTTTTAAATTTGCATTACTTAGTGGAGAATTTTATGTTAAGTTAGTATTATTCTGTTTTCCTTGTAACAGAGGGACCTCCTTAGCTGGTAAACTGTATGCCCCCCTCACTCCTCCCCCATGACCCCTTACTAATCCCACTTCTCAGTCTACCCCAGCTTCCCCATAATTCTTTATCTCACACTCCTCCAACCTCATTTATTTTGTCATTAGTACCGATATGCACTAAGACAGTTGGGTCTAGCCCAGCCCCACCCAATAGTTTGTCTACCCGATCAACCCCATGCTGAACCGTGGCACCAGGTAGACAGCAAACTGTTCGGTTGTAGCGATCCAGACGTCAGATTACCCTATCCACTTTCCTAATAATTAAGTCCCCTACAAACACAATCTGCTTAGGTCTGAATTTGCTCTCCTCCCACCACTACTAGAGAAACTAGTCTCCCGGCCCCATTTAGAATTGCCAATCCAGAGTTCATACTCCCATCATCATCACATAATCTGGCAAATTTGATGAGCTGTGTAAACTCCGATCAGCCTCCATTTTCCTTTTGCCCACCTTTGATTTTCTAACTGTCACCCAGCTAGCTGCCTCAACATCCTGCTGCTGTTCTGTTCTCCCCAAACTATCCGACCCCGCTAGATCCTGCTCAGTAAGCTAGAGACTCCTTTCAAGATTGTCAATCGACCACAGTATTGCAATTTATTGCTCTAGTGCTCTAAGTCAAGCCTCCAAAGTGGCAACTTGCTCACAACCACCACAGGTAAGCATTTTGGATCTCTTGTTCCAAATCTGCATATATATGGCAGACTGTGCACTGAGTCAGACCTTCAATCTTGCTAGCACTCATTATCCCAGTTACAGATCAAAACAGGAATAAAAAAATGAGGGTTTAAAACAAACTTTTGACCTAGTTTAAACCTCCTGTAGTTTGAACCTCCTTTAGTTTGAACCTTCTTTAATTTGAAACTCCTGTGTTTGTAACACAGCAAAGCAAGCAGGTATATAAGGAAGTGCAGGAGTTGTGCCTTGGAAGATCTAGAGGCAGCATCAAAACCGACATGTTCTGGGAGACTGACTAGATAGTGGATTGAAGGGTGTGTGAGATCACTCAAGTGAAAGGTAGGTACAGTAGACTAGCTCCCAACAAGGAGCCCCTGAGGCAATTGTGTGACAGGTAGGAAAATTAAGCATTTAGGTGTAGGTTAGAGGAGAACCTACAGGAGAAGCTCGAGCACTGTATGTCAGGTCACACAGAGAATCAAGGGTGGAGGTTTATCTGGAGCTACCTCCAACCTGGAACTGGCACTAGCTTTAGGGCTTTCACAGTGGCTTTATCCAATAGAGCAGGGGTGCTCAAAAGGTAGATCGGGCTCTACAAGTAGACCTTTAGCTCAGTAGATCTCAAGACACTGTCAGCAAATAGCTTGTCTAAATCACCCAGGTAGGATAGGAATCTCATGCTTTTCATTCAGATATTTATTGTGTTAACGTTACCTAAGAAAAAGTTGCTTGTTAAATACAGAAATATACAGGGCTCTCCATACATAAAATGAAGTGTACAGAAATCTGACACATCTTAGGCATATTAGAATTCTAAAATTACAATATGAATATGCTTTAGGACATGCCCTCTATGTTATCTACTGTCTCCAATACTGACGGGCGAATTTATTCGCCAGCCGTGAACTTGCGGCAAATTCCCGCGAATCGCTGCTGGTGAATAAATTTGCGAAACTGCTGCGAAAATTCGCCTGCGTCAAAAACATGTTTTTTTTTTATGCCAACACATTTTTGCCGTTTCGCAAATTTTTCGGGAAATTTGCTAATTTTTTGGCGAAGCGAAACGGCCCAAATTTGCCCATCACTAGTCTCCAATATCCCCCTGTCATTTTTTCTTCTCTCTCTTCTTGTAAGTAAAAGTGAACTGGTGATGAAAAATTTACAAAGATAAAAAAGGGGATATTTTGCAAATATAAAAAAGGGGATTCAATTATTTGCCAGCCTCTGTTGATACTGATACACAGTTAATTGAAAATAAAGAGAAATGGGAGATGTATGTAGCCTGCCAGATGTGGTTGGTATATAATAACCAAGGGCAGCTGGGAGTAAGAGGGCAATTAAATAGCAAGACACATAAAAGACATATAAGGGCAAACTTGGAAGATATAGGAGAAAATTAAACTTCAGAATGGCACATTAAACATAAAGGACGTGAAATAATGGTATAAAGTGTTATCTTTTCTCTAGGCGAAACTAAATTGGGTTTTTCTATTAAATGTGATATGAGTTCTAGCTGTAAGTTACAAAAAAATATATGCTGCTTTTGTTTGTTTGCCCTTTAAATGGTTTATTTACTTATCCCAATCCATCACTACTATGCTTTTTATTGCTGAGCACACACTTTGAAACATCGCGAAACATTATTTTTATTGGTTTATGACATACTGTGAACATTACATCTGCTTCTGGCACTTGGTGCAACTGTCTCTTGGAATTACGGCTCTCCCAGCTTTAAACGCACCATTTAGAAACTCTCCGGCGCAGAAGAGATTTCTGTCCTTATGAAAAAGTCTATTTGTAACCATGGCAAGCCAACTGATAAATTCTTTAAATAGTGGATCCGGGCTGGCCGTTCCCTTCTGTGATGTATGTTTACGGCTGGCAAAGGTGAACAACAATTCCCTTGATGCTCTTTTTAATCTACTTTTACAGCCACGTAGGTTCTAAGTCACTGTTCCCATTTGTGGTCTTTTTACAGAATATCCCTTTGCCCTTGGGAGGTGACAGGTTCTTGGCGAACATGATACTTTCAAAAGCCACAGTACTACCATTTTTATTGTCCTCCTGTCTAAAGGAAATGTTGTAATTATTTCCTTCTTCTTTGTTCTTCGTAGCTTCTATGAAAGTATCACTGGCTGGTCACAACCTTTAATAATATTCAATCAGCTTTCCAGTTATAATACTCTTGCAAGATACCAGTGTGAATGCTCAGATAGTATAGTCTAAAGTGGTGATCCAACCCCTTGGATGTTGCTTCCAGTGTCCTCAAAGCAGGTGCTTATATTTGAATTCCAGGCTTGGAGGCAAGTTTTGGTTATATAAAAACAAGGTGCACTGCCAAACAAAACCTCTTCTAGGCTGTCAATCCACTTAGAGGCTACCAAACAGCCAATCACAGCCCTTACTTGGTACCCCAGGAATATTTTGGATGCTTGTGTTGCTCCCCAACTCTTTTGACACTTGAATGTGGCTCATGAGTAAAAAAGGTTGGAGATCCCCAATCTAAAGCAATTGTGGGCACATTCAGTGAAAGACACTTGGCACACGTGGAAATATAATCATGCATGTGATGGGGGTCATATACGAACACAGCCCCAAGTGCATTTGTGCAAATATTCATTCTATTCATTAAAACTACTTGCATTCAAACACGGTCTTTGCACTTTTTTTATAGTTCCACCAGGTGCCATTGTGTTCTGCTGAAGTACAAGTGTCCTACTGATGCTGTGTATCCCTGAAGCTACCGACACCCACAGCGATTTTGGTCAATAGGCACAGAAACTTGAAGAAGAAACTTGCTACATGGCACTGAAAGTGATGTAATTCGGACTCTACTACCTCAAAGTCTTCAGACCTGTCAACTTTAATGGATTTTTTGGAAGTCATCGTAACTAGGGCAAAGCAAGAGATATGGTCTAGGGGAGGGAGAGTAATGGGGTGTGCCATGGGAATGGCCAATAAATTTGGTTCCCTTGAAGTCTCTGAGTCTCACAAACAAGCTGTAGATGAAGGCAGTATGATTATTCCAATCAATCCCCATATCTCAAAGGCATAAGGTCCCTGACTCCAGAAGCTTGGCTTTTCTCTCTACACATTGTTAGAATTTTCTAGACTCCACTAATAATAACAATTAAAGGTACATTTCCCTTTGCTTTCTATTCCTAGCATGATGTCTATAGTGACATTCTAATGGTAGATGAGAAGATTAAGGTTTCCTTAAAGGGAAACTGTCATGGGAAAAAAAAAATTCAAAATGAATCAGTTACTAGTGCTGTTCCAGCAGAATTTTGCACTGAAATTAATTTCTCAAAAGAGCAAACTGATTTTTTTTTATATTCAATTTTGCAATCTGACATGGGGCTAGACATTTTGTCAATTTCCCAGCAGCCCCAAGTCATGTGACTTGTGCTCTCATAAACTTCAGTCACTCTTTACTGCTGTACTGCACGTTGGAGTGATATCACCCCCTTCCCTTCCCCCCCCCCCAGCAGTCAAACAAAAGAACAATGGGAAGGTAACCAGATAACAGCTCCCTAACACAAGATAACAGCTGCCTGGTAGTTCTAAGAACAACACTCAATAGTAAAATCCCATGTCCCACTGAGACACATTCAGTTACATTGAGAAGGAAAAACAGCAGCCTGCCAGAAAGCATTTCTCTCCTAAAGTGCAGGCACAAGTCACATGACCAGGGGCAGCTGGGAAATTTACAAAATGTCTAGCCCCATGTCAGATTTCAAAATTGAATATAAAAATATTTGTTTGCTCTTTTGAGAAATGGATTTCAGTGCAGAATTCTGCTGGAGTAGCACTATTAACTGATGTGTTTTGAAAAAAAACATGTTTTCCGATGACAGGAGCCCTTTAAGAAAAGTGCAATTAAAACTCAAGAACAAAAACATACAGGCCTCATGCCCTTTTCTCATAATAAATGACTTTTCTGTACACTATATAATTATGCATGCGATATTAAATTAGATGAGTTAAAAAGGATATTTTTGAATGTGATGGTATCTAGATATCTTCCCATATCTCCCCCAGGCTGCCAGGTCCACTGGCCATGCCACATTTCTACTATACCTTCACGTTTACTGTATTTTATTTATTTTTGACTGGAAGTCAGAAAAAAAAGTTTCTCTATATTGTTATTATTGTGGCTCCTTTAGTATTGGGCTTCAACTGGGGCAGGGAAGAAGCCAAGAAAGTGGGTTGGTTAGTTGAGACAGGTAAGGAAGGACAAGTTATTGGGCAGATAAACGACTAAAGGGCAGACAGAAGGAGGGGTGAGCAGGCTCAGAGGAATGTCAGGAGGCAGAGAATTGTGGGTACTAATTAGTTGTTGGCACAGAGAACAACAAATGTAAGCTGGCATAGGGTGGCAAAGAATTATTTTATTTGTCCCAGCTTGGAGGAATTATTGCCATGGGTTGGGGGGCCTATGTCCCAGCTTGATATACAGCAGGGAAATTAAGTATTAAACACATCAACAGTTTTCTAACTAAACATATTTCTAATGGGGCTATTGCCATGAAATTTACACCAGATGTCGGTAACAACCCAAGTAATCCCCACATACAAAGAAATCAAAACAAATAAGTCCATAAATTAAATTATGTGTAATTTTTTATGTTTTTAACTTGATTATTGTTTTACTGTTTTTGTATATAAAATCCTTATCCTTTTTGTCTCCTGGGTGGACTAAAGGGTCATATAAAAAGGAGTTAAAGTGTTAGGTGGTAAACAGGTTGACTGTTGCAGGATCTTCACTAATTCTTGTGTTTTTCTGAAGAAACAAAGTAGCACAAAATAATTGGGGTGTGATTAAATAGGGTTTCTGCATTGACTGTAATACGATGCTACAGAATTATCATTATAGCTGCCAGTTACGGATTAATTTGTACTTTTAAGGGCTGCACGTCGATCCCGTCTTGTTCCATATGACGTTTTATTTTTCTCTGAATATTTCCACAGAAGGACTTTCTCTAATCACTGCCATTCAAATCTGGAGAGCTGACAAGGAATAAACACACGGGCGAGCATGCTTTGCTGCGATAAGCAAGAGTCTGTTTAGGATTAATTTTTTTTCTCTGCTCTTCATTCTCAGATCAGTAACAGATCAGCAGATGGCCCGAGGTGATCATAAATATGTAGGAACTGGAAGTGGTTTCAGCTGAAACGCATCCAAGAGATGCCGCAGCCGAACATGAATGCAACACGCCTTGTCTTATTATCTTATTTTTATATGCGCTTTATGGCTATAGATTGAGCATTTTCTCAGAAATATTGGATCATTTGCAAAAGCTAACAACCATCCCGAAACACAACAAAACATGAAACACAGATGGAAACACAATGCAAGAGCCCGGCCGGTATGTTTGTCCTCCTATTGCTGCAAAGTTCATTTACATGTAAGGAGCTTAGTTATGATTTAATTAGGGCATTGAGCATAATTATGGGTTACCCTAGAAACCTGGCGCATGTGCAACCACACAGACTGAATATCAAAAAAAAAATTTAATGGCAAGATTGTTATGTATTTGGAATTAGTTTACAAGTCAATGGCCTAACATTACTGTTGTGCTTCCTAGAAGGGCTTTGCCCTTGATAAAAGAAACAAACAAAAGGGGCAAATACAGTTACTGTATAAAGATGAGCAAATAATTTTGCCAGGCATGAATTTGTGGCGAATTTCCACGTTTTGCCGCAAAAATTCACCAGCGTCAAAAAATTTGGACTCGCGTCAGAAATGTTGCTCACACCTATGTACAACTGTCAAATTCAGCTAAAAGCTCCAGTTGTCCATGTGTCCTCAACCTGATGCTTAGCCCATCCAGAAGATTCAAGTCAAGACTTGACGTGCACTTAACTTCTGTAGATTAGAAGTTAAAGTAGAAGATTGAATTTTTTCTGGATGATATTGAGGTTTCTTTAGGAAAGACCAATTTGCTCATTCTTTGGTGTCTTCCAGGGTATCATGTCTAAAGATCCTTTGCCGGATGCATTGAAAGTATTTTGTGGCCCTCTTGGTTTTTCTTTAGGATACAAATAAAAAAAAACCCTCTGAAGATTCATGATAAAAAGAACAGATCTTATATCAACTTGAGGCTGTGCAGAAGACCTCTTAAGATAATTTAAAACTGCTGGAAAAACTGGTGGCTTGGATGCTTGTAAAATACCTTTTAGGGACACTTTGTAAGAGAAACAAAAGGTACATTTTTCGATTGTAGAATAGACTCTTAAAATGTGTCATGGCTCCTGGAGAGATCTATGTTGATCTCTGCTTGTAAGAAATATCTGTGAGTTTCTACCAGGTGTGCCCTACATTACAATGAACAAAATCTACAATAACTATGAAAATTGTCAATAAATATGAACTTGCTTTTGCATTAGCTGTTATGTTTACAATATGCGGTTGCAGGCAGTGTCGGACCCCATGGAACCCCAGCATCAAACCCCCAGGGACCCTGCCCAAGCTGCAACCCACCCAGCCCCCCCCCACAAAGAATGTCAATTGAAACAGATTTTGATTTTTGGATATAAAAATGGTGTGCCCCTAGATAGCTCTACCACCTGCCCCGCTCACCCCCACCTGTTCCCAACCCTCTTCCACAAACCCCTATCCCCACCCATTTGCACACCTCTGTGCCCCCCGACCCGCTCGCATTCCCCTTGCCACCCCCTTCCCCACAGCCCCGCTGCTCACCTACTTCTCATACTGTTCCCTAGATTGCAGATCTGGGGACCAGGCAGGCACTAGATTTGAACAATTTGTCCCCAGCAATTTGCCACCCTCTGCCTGGCCTTTGTGGCCTGCCCATAAATCCGGGCCTGGTTCCAATAGAAAGTGCTGGAAGTGATGTGGTAAATGAACCCAGTCTATCAGAAGGGCCTCAGAAGAAGAAAACAGCTACCAGCATGCCCAGGATAAAAGCAGTTGCTGCAGAGATATTGGATTAAACTTCTGACACACATTCCTTAAGCTGGACTAGAAGTTCTTGCTTCTTTCTGATATAAAACATCCTCCAAACATTTTCTTACAAAGCTTAATATGAACAGACATTGAGTTATTAAGACACGTGCATGTGTTGGGCCAAACACCTGACGCACCATGTTTTTATTACTCTGGGGCAAATTCTAACCAGTGATTGTGTGTCCAAATGGACAGGGATAACAAGCTCCCAGACACCCATTACTCATGACATGGGCGTAACTACAGAGGAAGCAGACCCTGCAGTTGCAGAGGGGCCCATGAGGTTAGAGGGTCCATTAAGGCTGTAATTAATGAGCAATTTAAATATATCTTGGCAAATTTAGCAACATTTTAGGACCCTTAATTGAATTTGCTGTAGGGTCCAGTAACATCTAGTTACGCCACTGACTCATGAGCAGGACACATGCTGTTCTGACACAAGCTCCCACAAGCCAAGGAGGCATTAGATGTCAGAAAGAATTTCTTTCCTGAACAAAAAATTGCATCTAAGGGAATGAGTGGGAATCCCAAAAAAAAGAAAAAGGATTGGCTGTAAGGTAATCCGTGCTTATTGTTTTAATCTAATTGAGATGCAACTAGGCTACTATCTGTAGTATGATATGTAAGGTATAGACAACAGCCAAGACATTCAGAGCAGCACCATGCACTGGTCAACCTTAATTGGGTTTTCAGGTCTATCAAGAAGAGCAAATCTTAACCTAGTTTTCAGGCTGAGTGCCCCCTGCTACTGCTCAACCATGCCCCCCAAGGGAAGTCATACCCATAGTTTGGGATCCACTGACTTAAGGGAATCACCATCTCAACATCACTTGGCAGGACATTTCACAGCCTTCCTGCTTTCATGGCAGAACACCATTTTTATTGCTTCAGCCTAAAGCAGTGATCCCCGACCATTGGCTTGTGAGTAACATGTTGTTCACCAACCCCTTGGATGTTGCCCCCAGTGGCCTCAAAGCAGGTGCTTATTTTTCAATTTCAGGCTTGGAGGCAAGTTTTGGTTGCATAAAAACCAGGTGTACTGCCAAACAGAACCTCCTGTAGGCTGCCAGTCCACATAGGGGCTGCCAAACATCCAACCACAGCCCTTATTTGGCATCCCCAGGGACTTTTTCATACTTGTTATTCTCCCCAAATCTTTTTACATTTGAATTTGCATCACCGGTAAAAAAAAAAAGGTTGTAGACCCCTAGACAACTAGTTTCTGGTTCCTTGTTCCCTTCTGGCCAAAGGTCCCTCACTTTCTGCTACAATATCTATTCTTCATGTACTGAGCATAATACGCAGAAACTGCCCTCTCAGTGCTTAAAACCTATACTAGAGTACCCCTGTACTGAGCCCAATTCTGCAGGAATATAGTGGCTCTTTAACCGGTTTCCATAACTTTCCCTATATCTGGATTCCATGCTTGGTTGATGACACACTGTTAATACAAAGGAAATTTGCAAGAGATGTACAGTGCAGTGGAAATGATAATCTGTCAGATAAGTTGATTGTGCCTGAGCTTTTCTCCGAGAGGGGAACATCGTATTATTTCGCCACATAAACTTTTTTATTTTTCATCTACGAAAAGCAAATGGCTTCTCGGATCCAGATAGAGAAATTAATACTTTTTCAAAGCTCTTGTCACTTCTAATTTTGTCTCGACTAAATTCAGCTCTGTTCTCTCTCTCTCTCTCTCTGAGCCGCAGTATCTGTTCTGAGAGAGACGGTTTAACTAAGTGAAGAACGGACTCTGAGTCGAAGGAATATCATAAGTGATAGGGGCTAGAATATCCACCATATTGTAAAGTCTAAGCTCCTGAGTCGGGCAATCTTTTCCACGTCGTTTGTGATGTCTACTGAGACCCAAGCTGATTAATGCTTAATGCTTCATCATTGATCTTGAGCAGTTATAATTAACTTTGCTATAGGACTCATGCACAACTGTGCCGTAGCTTCTGGCTATTCCGGAGGCGTTATGCTGGGAAACATACCTTCTAACAAAAGGTCTCGGCAAAGGGGTAATAGATACAAAAATGGTTCATCATTAGACAAATTTAGAGCAATCTATATGTGCGGTGAAGTGGGAAAGACATCACTCACACAGACATGATTGTTTTGGCCTTCCCTTGCAGGGTACGAAGATATTCACACAAGAACAAGGTATGGGTTAATGCCAGGGGTAAAGCCTGCCTGACCAGACTGTAGATTTCAAAGGATGGTTGGAATTAATGCAAACACCAAGAAAACATCTGTTCTAGAGCATAAGATAATATCTGACCTAGAATATAGGTAATACCTTAACTTTTCTGGCACAAATAATATTTAAAGTTGAATTGGCTAGAGCAACTCTTTCACTTCAAGTGTCAATTCCCAGTTGAAAATAGTACCTGTGCCTGAATCACCTGCACAGCAAAAGTCTATGTGGCACTATACATGATACCTGTGACTGTGCCTGGGAAGGGAGTGTGACTGTGGGATAGCAGGTATAGTAGGGAGAGATGGTGCCTATAGTAACAGTGGATAATAAACTCTGGGAAGGGAGTGTGACTGTGGGATAGCAGGTATAGTAGGGAGAGATGGTGCCTATAGTAACAGTGGATAATAGTCTCTGGGAAGGGAGTGTGACTGTGGGATAGCAGGTATAGTAGGGAGAGATGGTGCCTATAGTAACAGTGGATAATAGTCTCTGGGAAGGGAGTGTGACTATGGGATAGCAGGTATAGTAGGGAGAGATGGTGCCTATAGTAACAGTGGATAATAGTCTCTGGGAAGGGAGTGTGACTGTGGGATAGCAGGTATAGTAGGGAGAGATTGTGCCTATAGTAACAGTGGATAATAGTCTCTGGGAAGGGAGTGTGACTGTGGGATAACAGGTATAGTAGGGAGAGATGGTGCCTATAGTAACAGTGGATAATAGTCTCTGGGAAGGGAGTGTGACTGTGGGATAAAAGGTATAGTAGGGAGAGATGGTGCCTATAGTAACAGTGGATAATAGTCTCTGGGAAGAGAGTGTGACTGTGGGATAGCAGGTATAGTAGGGAGAGATGGTGCCTATAGTAACAGTGGATAATAGTCTCTGGGAAGGGAGTGTGACTGTGGGATAGCAGGTATAGTAGGGAGAGATGGTGTCTATAGTAACAGTGGGATAATAGTCTCTGGGAAGGGAGTGTGACTGTGGGATAGCAGGTATAGTAGGGAGAGATGGTGTCTATAGTAACAGTGGATAATAGTCTCAGGGAAGGGAGTGTGACTGTGGGATAGCAGGTATAGTAGGGAGAGATGGTGCCTATAGGAACAGTGGATAATAGTCTCAGGGAAGGGAGTGTGACTGTGGGATAGCAGGTATAGTAGGGAGAGATGGTGCCTATAGGAACAGTGGATAATAGTCTCTGGGAAGGGAGTGTGACTGTGGGATAACAGGTATAGTAGGGAGAGATGGTGCCTATAGGAACAGTGGATAATAGTCTCAGGGAAGGGAGTGTGACTGTGGGATAGCAGGTATAGTAGGGAGAGATGGTGCCTATAGGAACAGTGGATAATAGTCTCAGGGAAGGGAGTGTGACTGTGGGATAGCAGGTATAGTAGGGAGAGATGGCGCCTATAGTAACAGTGGATAATAGTCTCAGGGAAGGGAGTGTGACTGTGGGATAGCAGGTATAGTAGGGAGAGATGGTGCCTATAGGAACAGTGGATAATAGTCTCAGGGAAGGGAGTGTGACTGTGGGATAGCAGGTATAGTAGGGAGAGATGGTGCCTATAGTAACAGTGGATAATAGTCTCTGGGAAGGGAGTGTAACTGTGGGATAGCAGATATAGTAGGGAGAGATGGTGCCTATAGTAACAATGGATAATAGTCTCTGGGAAGGGAGTGTGACTGTGGGATAGCAGGTATAGTAGGGAGAGATGGTGCCTATAGTAACAGTGGATAATAGTCTCTGGGAAGGGAGTGTGACTGTGGGATAGCAGGTATAGTAGGGAGAGATGGTGCCTATAGTAACAGTGGATAATAGTCTCTGGGAAGAGAGTGTGACTGTGGGATATCAGATAAAGAAGAGCTTTTCTAGGTGTCAGGAGTGCTGGTAGTTGTACAGCAATAGATGACGGTCACAAGGTGAACACACCAATGTTACACAAATAATGTGGGTGGCTGACCTGTCCCCTATAATCCCTACAGACATGCCTGTTACAGGTACTGAAATATGCAGAAAATTGTATTGATGCTGCAAGTGATTGGATCTTCACAATTGATGTGACACACACAGGGAATGAGAAACCTTCAGCCCAACAAGGTTATCAATATTTGCAAATGATCATTAGTGGGCAATTTTCAGGCCCATTTAGCAGCTGAATGTTGCTTAGAGCTCAGAACTCAGTAGAGATCTCTAAATGACCCACTAAGTAGGTAATTTATTAAGAGCTGCAGGCAGATAATGTGGGCACCAAACTGATCCCATTCAACCCTGAAAAGCTATGCCTCAATATGGTGCTGTCATATCATGGCACAACAGCAAAAACATAATGTAAAATGCTTACACATCAGGCCGACTCCTGTGTTAGAGTACTGGTAATAGGAATGAATGGGGACAAGTGAGCGCTACAGAGAGATGGGCCTGGGTTTTTTGTAAATGGTGAGTATGAAATCTCTAAATCCAGAAGATAATGGTCTATCTATGCTGTTTATTCATGTCGATTTGGGGGGCATTTTTACTTACTATATATTCTGAAAAAGTTATAGGCATGTTCTGCTTACAGACTTTACAACAGTTCTGTCATGCTTTGTGGTCACAAATATATAATGCCAGAGAGAGGGCAAGGTGAATGGCACATACAGAATAAGTAGCCACAAATGTGCACAGCCTCTTCCCTGATCAAAGTGATGGAGGAAGAAGGTAAAAGAGGCACATCATGGGGAGGGGGTGGCTAGGGGACAGGTCACACTGGGGGAGGGGTCTGCAAAAATGTTGGGAAGGGGGCAGTCCAGCAGGTTCAAATCCTGAACCAATTCCTGGATTTGGTGCATCACTAATTTTTGGTTTCTGATATATGTGCCCTTGGACATGGGGGCAGAATCCCAGGAGCTATGGCCCTTTGGACTGGCCACTTAGCCTTGGACTTGTAATTGTTTCTTTCTTGTGGTTTAGTACTTGGACATAACAGAGATATTAGGTGGAACAGAGTTGTGAACTTCATTGAACATCAGGGTCAGTAGCTTGAATTTTATCCTGAATGGCAGTGGAAGCCAGTGTAGGGATTGGCCAGTTGGCATGGCGGGGGAAGAGCAATTGGTGGGTGTATGATGGGATCTCCAGTCAGGGTGATGGGAGTTTTACACAGGTTGGAGATTCCCGCAGAAATGCAGTTGTATTTTGTACAGCAGTAAAGTATGAATGGTTAGCATTGCTCTTCGTCATCTTCTCAACCATTTCTTCAAGGCCTGGACCTTTCTTTAGTAATGAACAAACAATGATTCTATCCCAACGCTCCATCTCTAATCATCAGACCGTGTTCTTATGGAAAGCTTCATAAAACCAATGAACCCTTCAATGCACCTTTTCATGTGCGGCACAAAATGTTAACTGATTTGCTGCCAGCCCTTTGCACGTGCAGCAGCTTTACCTGTCAAAGGCCTACGTTATACCCAACACCCATGAATCTAAGGAAGAAAGGAGTGTCAGTGTTTTAACAGAGTTCTAACAACAAAGCTTTTACCTGCCTTTCCCCCCCCCCCCTTCTGGGCATTCTTATTATTTATTATTTATAAACACCGACTTCCCAGATTCCGGCAATGCTAAAATCCTGTTTGATTCTTTGCCCCTGGTGGGAAAGTCTATTGATTCTTCAGATAAAATCATCTCTTACATTTCATCAGTTGCCTCCACGGAGAGACATTTCCATATGGATTCGGCGGCTGTGCCACTGAATTTAACCGAACGCAAAACATAAGGCAAAAGCAAATATTTTTTGAACTCCCAGAGGCTACGGGAGCTCCGTATTTGGAAACATCTTCTTTCACTCATTTCCAGGCCAATGCAGAGACTGAGCAAAGAAAGGAATTCCTATACCCACTGCAGACTCCTGACTGCAAGACTTAACACTTGTTCTGTCAAAAGAGGACAAACCCCTCTTTCGATTTTTTTAAAAGTATCCCCTCTCCTGCAAAACGCCCCTCCTGAAAGCTCCCTTGCCTCATCCCTGGGCGGAGACTGTAGAGTAGTGCAGGGGGGTTGGCAGCCTCCATGTCTGGCCATGTCACATACCATGTGCATCTTGGAAACAATAAAGCAGGAAAGTGGTGTAACTGCAAAAAAACCATCAGAGGCGCCCGGCGCATTCTGATCCCCATCCTCCCACCCACTTCCCTCCCCAACCACATTCTCCCTCCATCCTGCCCACTTCCTGCCCACTTCCTGCCCTGACTCCACCCACATCCTGACCCAACTCCACCCGCATCCCACCCTGACTCCACCCACATCCTAACCCGACTCCACCCAGGTCCTGCCCGACTTGCTTCCCCTTCCTCTCTGGTAAGAGAATGGCTGGGGTTTTCTTATTAGTTATAGAGGAAGCAGACCCTGATTCCTCTATAGTTACGTCACTGAAGCAGGGATTTGTTCTGCTTTAAACCTGAACAATGTGCTACTTTTTTTTCCTTTCAAGGAACCAAGTGCAACTTTCCAATTGGGATGCACAAAATCCAGACTCCAGAAGGGAATTAACAATTTTGTGTTCACACATGACGCACTGTTGATTTATATTGAATGCTAATTCAGTTTGGTGTTTGGCCAAATCCAAAAATTTTGGATTCAGTGCCAAACAGGGTCAAACTGGGCCAGTGGGACACTGGGAAAAAATCCTGTGGGCACTAGCCTTTATTGGCCGCACCGACCCAGACCTGATCCCCGCCTGGTCTCCGCCGTTGCTCCCCGCTGCCCTCCCTCCCCTGATTGCAGTAAAAGATAGTATAAGGTGCACACAGGGATGGAATAGGCTGACAGTGGGTGAGGGGGCAGGCCCCACACTGGCATGTGGGAGCCCATATGGTAGAAGCCTCACTCACCCCAATCCAACTGTGGTGCCAACCACTGTGCATAACTGGTACAAAATGATAAGGCCAAACTGTTACGCACAAAAAAATAATTTGTAATTGTGCAAGAATGGAATTCCAGTGTGTAATAATGGAGGAACGCTTCATTGCTAAATGGGACTTTTTTTTAACCATTTACAATTTTTATTACCTTTCGCCAAGAGCGACGTGCCCCGAGGAAACCTACATAGACCATATTAAGATTAAATGTTAATTGAAAGGGGTTTCTTTTTAATTCTTTATAAGAAATTCCTTTATACATACATATATATATCAGCAACCCTTCAGCAGGAAAGCTGGGGCTGAGTTTCGAGCACTTTGGTCTCTTCACGGCACAGTCCTCCCCATAATTTAACAATTTCGAAGCACCACTGCACTCCTTCAAGCAATCAGTGAGGAGAAGAGATGAAAGAGAATATTCCCTCAAAGTATATTGGTCCTTCTCGCTCCGGCCTTAAAACATTCGCTTCTGTTTCTTGACATAGAAGGAGTCAATTCAAAGCTACGGTGCAAGTGTAAATTAACTGGGAAGCCTGGAACAAGAGCAATGGCAATTTGACGATATATAAAATATGAAGCTGGCAATGTATCTGATATGCACTAAAAAGCAGAATTTGTTGTGTACAGGGAATGTTGTATCTCACTTTACATTTATATATGTCATCCCAGCTTGTATGAAAGTACAGGTATGGGACCTGTTATCAAGAATGCTCAGGACCTGGGGTTTTCCGGATAACTGATCTTTCCATAATTTGGCATACCTTAAGTCTACAAGATAATAATTTAAAGGGGGTTGTTCACCTTTGAGTTAACTTATGGTATGAAAATGGTGTGGCTTAAAGGAGTTGTTATTTGCATTAACTTTTAGTATGATGTAGAAAGTGATATTCTGAGACAATTTGCAATTGGTTTTCATTTTTTATTATGTGTGGTTTTTGAGTTATTTAGCTTTTTATTCAACAGCTCTCCAGTTTGTAATTTCAACAATCTGGTTGCTAGGGTCCTAATGACTCTAGCAACCATGCACTGATATGAATAAGAGACTGGAATATGAACAGGAGAGGCCTGAATAGAAAGATGAGCAATAAAAAGTACCAATTACCAAAAAATGTGTAGCCTTAAAGAACATTTGTTTTTAGAAGGGGTCAGTGATCCCCATTTGAAAGCTCAGAAGAAAAAGGCAAATAATTACAAAAATATATTAAAAAATAAGTAACGAGGACCAATCGAAAAGTTGCTTAGAATTAGCCAATCTATAACATACTAAAAGTTAACATTAGTAACCATTAACCATTAAATAAACCCAATAGGCTGGTTTTGCTTCCAATAAGGATTAATTATATCTCAGTTGGGATCAAGTACAAGCGACTGTATTATTATTACAGAGAAAACAGTTTTAAAAAATTTGGATAAAATGGAGATGGCCTTTCTGTAATTCGGAGCTTTCTGGATAATGGGTTCCCAGATAACGAATCCTATACCTGTACTACGATATCTTTCTACGCATAACAAGTACCTTACAACTGTCCTGTTTTTTGCAGCTGCAAATAGATTCACTGGCACTCAAAGGCTGGTGCAAGTAGGGGAAAACCCTTGCGTGTTTATATACAGATAAGAGCGGTGCCTATTATCCTGAATCCGTTTTTTTCGGGACAGTCTCCGCAGTCCCGGATTTAGTGAAATGTCCTGAGTTTTTGTTTGATCTCCTGCACCAACGCCAGAAAAAGATACACATTTTCTAAAACTTAAATAATAGGCTTTTTTGCAGAGAGCTCAGAATACATAGATTAGATACATTTGTAACAATTTAAGATGAGCAAAGATACAATTGTGACAATTTGAGATAAGCAGGTCTCTTAGGGAAACTGTGACCTGCAGTTTAGGGTCATTTCACACGAGCAGATTCGGGGAGATTTTGTCGCCTGGCGACTAATCGCCTAGTCTTCTGAGCGACTATCTCACACAGGCAACTTCGGGGACTATAGAAAACGCATCGCCGCGTGTGCATTAGCGCTGGCGACTTTTCATTGTAGCCTATGGGAAAAAACGCTGAGGCAGTTCAGGGAGATTGTTGCTCAGAAGACGAGTCGATTAGTCGCACAAAATCTCCCCAAATCTCCCTTAAAGAGCAATTCACCTTCATTAGCAAAACTGTAATAACACATAAAACCTGACCCTAAAACCCACAGCAATGTGTTGAAACTTTCCATAGCCTGACAAATTTTGTAAAATAGATGTGGTCTTAGAGGGTGTGGCCATAAAATGGGCGTGGTCAAAATGATAGGCGCGGAAATTCTTTTTGTACCTCTTTCTATTTTTTTCCAATGTTGGGAGGTATGTATAACCTACATTCAGTGTAGCCCATTTTTAGAGCTTGTGTTCAGAAATATCTGTGGTATATCCGGAAGATGGCGCCCATGAGGTCCGCTGCACTTACTCTGCACCAATACGTGAGCAATGTATTCGAGACACTTTCAGGAGTAGTGAACTATGCGGGGGGAAGCAGGGAGGGGGAACTATCTAGGGTAGTAGGTAGGGTCTTTTATTTCTGGGGGGGATTTAGTTCTCCTTTAGGGAGGAACCCCACCATGCGTCTGGAGCCGACACGTCGCCATGCAACGAAACTAGGGTTGCCACCTTTAAGTCTGGCTGAGACCGGGTGGGTCCGTGACATCAGTGGGCGGAACCCTTGACATCAGTGGGCGGGGCTATGATGCGGTGATCAGTGATTGGCCGATCAATGTCAATCAAGGGAATCCCGTCTGGTTTTCCTTATTTGGAAAACCGGGCAGGAAGTATGAACCCAGGCAGCCCCTCAAAATCTCAAAATACCGTGCTGTCCGACGTGTCGGATGTTATGAAGAAACAGAAAGCGAATGAGAAATCGCAGGTAAAAACTACATTTATCCAACTTATGGAAACGAACAGTCGGATAAATGTAGTTTTTACCTGCGATTTCTCCTTCATTTCCTGTTTCTTCCCTTAGGTTGATCCTATTCTAAAAGAGAATGTGCCAAGAAAGGGTTACAGTTGAATATCATTATTGTTTGCAGTGAAGTGAAAATGAAACCAGTAACAAGAAGCCTCTGTGCATCTCTCCATGTACAGGGGCGTAACTACAGAGGAAGCAGACCCTGCGGCTGCAGGGGGGCCCAGGAGGTACAGGGGGCCCCATGAGGCTCTCATTGATGAGCAATTTGAACATATATTGGTTAAACAGGACAAACACTGGATATGTTGGGGGCCCTACAATTAATTTGCTGTGGGGCCCAGCAACATTTAGTTACGCCACTGTCCATGTATTAGCACCCACTTCTAAAACCCTCATTTACTGAGCTTTCTAGGATTTCTACAGGAATCAGCACAAGAGTAAAATATACAGTGTATATACTTCATTTCTTTAAATGGACCAATGCAACGACCGTGCCAAAATATTTTCCTTCTAGAAGTAATAGACTATCACAGGCCGCAGAACGTGATTTTCTCTATAATGATAATTGTGCCAACGAGTCGTTTACATAACAAACAAGTTCATCTTTTTTTCATTTGTTTATTTTTTTTCCTCGCCTGTGCCATCTTGGAGAAACAGAGCGCTGCCATTTTCATTGAAACCGGACGGTTCGGAAAGTCATTATTTCAACATGTTAGTTTTCTTTTCTTTTGTTTTTTTTTTCTTTTTCTGCTTTTCCTTCGGCGATGGAGAAAACGACCTTGCTAATGCCATTTATTATTTAGCAGGGCTCTAGTCTAAGAGGTTTCTGTCACGTCGTATGATATAATATAGCGAGCGAGACCTAATCGACTGTAAATGTAAAGTACTTAGCATTCACAGCGAAAGACGCTAATAATACATCAGCAATGCTATTTTTCCGGGTGGCCTTTTGGCCAAGTTAGCTAATGGACTGGAGTTTCAGGAATAAGGGAGATTATTTAGACAGGGGATCTCAGAGATCATTTGTCAGCGGAGGATACTTAACGCGGACAAGGAAACCGAAAATCCCCGAAGATGAATGTTGCGGTGAGTGGAAGAATCATTTTTACAGCTCTTGACCCGAATGCGCTGCTATCTGATTGCTCGGCTCAGAGTTGGGGATTAGGTGTCTCCGTCTTTAGCATTTGTTAGATACAAGATAAATTTGCGGAATGTGGCTGAAATCGGAGATGGAGCAAACGAGGGCCTATTTCGGCTTAACGGAAGATGTGACATTGAAGCAAACGGTGGATTGTAGTAGAAACGACTCCAAACCCAGCAGGATTCGGCTGGGGGTGGGGGGTTGAATGTTCTCTTTCTTGCTGCTGGAAACAATTTGGCAAGTGCAAATGTTTCACAAACAAGGGCCGAAGTGTAAGTGATATCAGGCAAATGGAACATAAAGGCCTAGTTAGAGAGAGACAGGAAAAGACTGAATTCTATTTCATTGCATTGCAATAGTTTTTGGGGGGTAGGGGATGAATATAAAGCATTGAAAGGTCTTCTGTTGGCGTCTGTTGAACTGCAGATTGAGGCCACTGGGATGGGCGCAGTCGGCACCAGCGATGGACGTGGCCAGCCATTTATTTTAAAGGAAGAGTAAAAAATAAAGTTATGACCTGCACTGATAAATCTGGTGTGTCTGTTTCAATGATAGTTTATATCAATGATCCCTAACCAGTGGCTCATAAGTAACATGTTGCTCCCCAACCCCTTGGATGTTGCTCCCAATGGCCTCAAAGCAGGTGATTATTTTTTAATTCCTGGCTTGGGTTGTATAAAAACCAGTTGTACTGTCAAACAGAGTCTCCTCTAGGCTACCAGTCCACATAGGGGCTACTAAATAACTACCAGAGCACCATCCAGGAACATTTTTTATGCTTGTGTAGCTCCCCAACTCTTTTTACATCCGAATGTTGCTCATGGGTAAAAAAGGTTGGGGACCGGTGGTGTAAGTAGATATTACTAGGCCCCAACAGCAAATTATTATTCAGGCCCCCAAAATGTCTAGAGGTTGATCTGTTTTACCAATATCTATTGAAATTGTATAGGAATTAGGGCCTCATGATCCCCTGTACCTACTGGGTCCCGCTGCAGCAAAGAATAGGGTCCAATGGATGCAAGGGAACCATGGTATTAAATCCATCTCGAGCTGGAGGTAATTCTAGAAATCCCTAACTGTTTGCCTAAAACACACAACCAGTCAAACACGAATGCAATGTTTGAGGCCACAATGCAATAAGAAGAGCACATGCTACAACTTGTGAGCGATTGATTGATAGAATTGACGATAGAAGACTGGGGGGAAACTCTGCATTGTGGGGGGAAAAAAACAATGTTGGATCACTGAATAATTTTCATTGTTAGCTGCCCAACCAGCTTTCGAGATATTTTTGAGTACTCTGTAATACACTGGTTATAGCAAGCCACCGTGACATTTCTATTCCCTTTTAAAGCCGAACTAAAGAATTAGCTAGAAATGTTGTACATTGTGTTTTGAGTTTCTATACCAGCACAAGGCAACCACAACTCTTTAGCAGTAGAGATCTGTGGCGCAAATTCACTAAGCCGCGAAGCGCCGAACGCTAGCGTTAATTCGCTAGTGTTTGGCATTTTCGCTACTGCGCAAATTCACTAACGAACGCTGGCGTAGTTTCGCTAGTGTTACTTCGCACCCTTACGCCAGGCGAATTTTCGCTAGCGACGAAACTACGCAAATTCACTAACTTGCGCAGTGTACTGAACGCTACCTTTTACGCTAGACTTCCTTCGCCACCTCAGACCTGGCAAAGCGCAATAGAGTAGATAGGGATTGTTTCCAAAAAAGTCAAAAATTTTTGGAAGTCCTAAAAAACGCTGGCGTGTTTTCTACATGATGGGTGATAGGCTGAAAAAGATCGAAAAAATTTTTGGGGCTCCCCTCCTTCCCCCCTACATTTCCTGACTCATGGCAACTTACCTAGACAGTGGGCACATGTGTAGGGCAAATTAAAAATGTTATTTGCAGATTTGAAGGTTTTCTTGGCATTTGTAGTGCTGATAACGTATTCCTCCATTGAAATTTGAATTTCGCGCCGTATGCAAATTAGCCTTCGCTAGTGTAACTTCGCTTTACATAGCAAATCAACGCTAGCACAACTGCACAACCTTACGCTACCCCTGAGCGCAACTTCGGATTTTAGTGAATTTGCGGAGCGCTGGTGAAACTACGCCTGGCGAAGTGCGGCGAAGCTCGGCGAAGTTGCGCCTGGCGCAACTTCGCATCTTAGTGAATTTGCCCCTGTGTCTCCAAAGATGCCCCAGTAGCTCCCCATCTTCTTTTCTGCTGATTCACTGCACATGCTCTGTGCTGCTGTCACTTACTGAGCTTAGGGACCCACTCACAATATACAGTACACATAGAATAGAAATGTCACAATATAAGGCTGATTAGTAATTAATACAGATAATTACTACATGGCAGCACAGAAACCAGTGCAATTAGCATCAGAATTTAATAATCAGCAAACCTGTAACATCAGCTTATATTACAGGGGAAGCTCATTTTCTGCTGGATAATTAGTGACGAGCCCTAAGCTCAGCTTCTCAATAGCTGCTCAGAGCCCACTGAGCATGTGAGTGTCACAGACACTTTCCAAGATGGTGACCCCCTGTGACAAGTTTGAAGTCCTGGATCATTGCTGCTATTGACAAGCTGAAACTTTAGCCTCGTGCAAAAAGTTCACTATATAAAATATGACATTTTTAACCATATTAATTTTAGGGTTTAGTTCTCCTTTAAATCCATTTTGGCCACTGTGGCCTTTATTAGATGGCTCCAGAGCTTTCCCTAGGGCCCTTGTGTTTTCCTCCCCCTCCCACCACTGAACAAGAGATTAAACAATGAAATGTACTGAACTTCCCTACCCATAATTCTTTCCGCCTTGTCAGTTTTCTTAAAGATTGCTGCCATAAATGAAAACGATGGTGAATTTTTGCTCCCATTCTCGCTCTTATATATCATTTCCCAGCTGATGAGAAGAGATTGCTCGGCTATAGCCAACGCACTACATTTCATCTCACATTTTACCTCCTGCCTCTCTGTCACTCTTTTTATTTACTTATTTACTTTTAGAAAGGCTATTAGATAGCTGCGGCGAAAGGCGACAAGGTGCTGCCCTACGAAGCTATCGTTATGGATCATGTTTTAATTGTTCCAACATCCTGAAGATTTATGTTGGAGACAAGGTTGTGTCAAAGGGATCCAGTCCTTTCCCTGTGCCTATAAAATAAAAATATGTCTAGCAGCACTATCCTGACTCTCCACCCCACCCTGTGCACCTTCGTGCTCTCAATTCCTGCTTGACTGAGTTTTACAAGGAAGAAATGACTTGTCCCGAGCACATAAAGCAGCCATTTATAAATACGTTACTCCACCGCTGGCCTAGACAAAAACATCACTAAACATATTCAGCTGACATATATCATTGTCTACATAAAAGAGGGATGTTTGAACAGCGGACACAAAAACCCATTCTCCATTAAAGTTTTAAAGGAGAAGGAAAGGTTAAAACTAAGTAACCCTTATCAGAAAGGTCCATCTAAATATACCAGTAAACCCCCAAAGTAATGCTTCTCTGAGTCCTCTGTCAAAAGAAACACAGCATTTCTTTCCTTCTATTGTGTACTCATGGGCTTCTGTATCAGACTTCCTGCCTTCAGCTTAAACCTCCTTGCCCTGGGCAAGAGCATGCTCAGTTTGCTCCTCCCCCCCTCCCTGTAATCTGAGCCCAGAGCAGCGAGAGACTCAGGCAGGAAGTGATGTCACACCAAGCTAATACTGCAGCTCCTATCCTAAACAAACAGAGAGTTTCTAGAGCTTTTTACTCAGGTATGGTAAAACATTCTACAGAATAAATATAGCATTCTAGCTTGCACCATTGCAGCTAATCTATTGGCAATAAAATGCCCACGTAGCTTTCCTTCTCCTTTAAGGAGAACGTTGCAGCCAATCATTCGGAAACAGAAGTAAAAGAAAAGTAAACCATTAAAACATAGCGACTATGAAGCTTTTCACTCATCAACAGCCACTCGGACGAGTAACAAAATGTTTTAAAGATTACTCAAGTTCCGTTTTGGCACTACCACTAGAAAACCACATTACCCACTGGATGTTTAGGTTACCCAATGAATGAATGAATGAATGAATAAATGAATTGAAGAGTAAAGATGCACCAAATCCAGGTTTTGGGTTGGTTTTAGCCAAATATTTCTGCACTGAAATCCATTTCTCAAAAGAGCAAACAGATTTTTTTATATTCAATTTTGAAATCTGACATGGGGCTAGACATTTTGTCAATTTCCCAGTTGCCCCAAGTCACGTGACTTGTGCTCTGATAAACTTCAATCACTCTTTACTGCTGTACTGCAAGTTGGAGTGATATCACCCCCTCACTTTTCCCCCCCCAGCAGCCAAACAAAAGAACAATGGGAAGGTAACCAGATAACAGCTCCCTAACACAAGATAACAGCTGCCTGGTAGATCTAAGAACAACACTCAATAGTAAAAACCCATGTCTCACTGAGACACATTCAGTTACATTGTGAAGGAAAAAGAGCAGCCTGCCAGAAAGCATTTCTCTCCTAAAGTGCAGGCACAAGTCACATGACCAGGGGCAGCTGGGAAATTGACAAAATGTCTATCCCTATGTCAGATTTCAAAATTGAATATAAAAAAATCTGTTTGCTCTTTTGAGAAATGGATTTCAGTGCAGACTTCTGCTGGAGTAGCACTATTAACTGATTCATTTTGATTTTTTTTTTTTCCCATGACAGTATCCCTTTAATATTGTACCAATTGACATGCCTAATCTTCACCCACTTCTGGGACATCACTTTCGGGTTCCGGAACTGATGCTTTTTGAAAAAAACATGTTTTCCGATGACAGGATCCCTTTAAGGATATTGTTCAATGAAGAGCAAAGAAGCCATGGCCACTGCTATTGCCCCCACTGCATCACTTCAGACCCTGCAGTCAAGCTTCTCAATAGGCTTTGTCACACTTGAGTTAAAGGCATAACACAAGTGGGTGTGTTAGCAGATTTTATAGGATATATATTGACTCTTGTTTTAATGCTCAGTTTTGAGAACCTTAAGAGGAGAAACCCACCCCCATCAGCATATATATAACAACATGTGCAACTGATAACGACCCCAAAGTCAAGGAAGAAGAAAATGCACCTAATAACAACTGAAAGAAATGAGCCATGTTCTAACCATTCTATTGCTGATATGCTAACTCTGCCGAACTGGGAAGGATTTTTTTAGGAGGTGAAATAAGGATTTATTTTGACAAAAACAAGGACATGTCTGATTTTCAAAGGGGAGGTGTGTATAGTTGTGTAAATAGTTGGGCAATGGTCAACCAGCAGGTGGCGGCACAAACCCCTATGGTTGGCCTGTAGGGGAATTCTCTGCAGAAGCCTATATAAGTAAGAGCAGGAGCTATGTGCTTCCTTGTTGACCGAGAAACATCTTGAGGCAGCACCAAGATGTGGCCAGATTTTTGGGAGCTAGTTAGTGATAGAAGGTGTTTAGTTCACTCTAGGCGTGAAAGGTAGGCAGGCTAGAAAGAAAGAACAGTCTGTTGTGCTGACAAGGAGTGATTATATGAGGTAGAGCCCTTGAGGAGATTGTGCTCCAGGTAGGGTTAAGCATTTTTGTGAAGTTAGGAGAAGCTTAGGCACTGTATGAGAATCAGGGGTGGAGGTTTAGAGTGGGAGGAGGCCTCTGTACAAATAACAGCACTCTGCTTGTGCTTCCCCTTCATGGCAGGGGTCCTGGAGGCTTCAGGAGAAGAATGCTGTGAGTGTGGGAGGAAAGCAGATAAAAGGCAGAAGTATGTTGCATTGTGTAATTATATCAACCAGTGCCCGATTTGTAACCTGCCTCCCTGCAAGAAGAAGTCAATAAACTGTGTTTTTGTTCATTGCAACTTTGTGAGTATGCCAGCTTCCTATAGTAAAGGTCGTTCATATACATCTGATTGTACTAAGTATTCTTTAGCCATGGGTGGTACTTTTATAAATTCATGATTTTCAGGTTCATCTCCTGTCTCCCATCCCCATCAATATTCCCCAGTCTTTTACTTTACACACAAGTCCCACTGTGACTCCTGTAACCTTTACACTTCCCCCCTGTATTTCTAGGCAGAACGTCTACAGATCTCAGCAATGAGTTTCCCTTCTGAAGGATTGGATTCAGTTTCAGATATAGAGACAAGTGTATAGCAAAGTGCTCATTAGCAGAGTTACATCGATTAGCAAGATCTTTTTTCTTTTTGGCATTTGTAAATTTAGGGATAAAATGGAACACTTCAGTATTTGAAAAAGAATTTGAAGACAAAGACACAATCTCATTTCATGTGTTAGTTCTGTCTAAGGACTTTATTTTTATTTCTCATATTATTTTCTCCTACAATAAAGATTCTATTTTAAACTAAGGGTCAGAATGATAAAAATTCAAATTTACGTTTTTACTAGTGATGGACGAATAAATTCGCCAGGCATGGATTTTTGGCAAATTTCCACGTTTCGCCGCCTGCAAATGTTTTTGCAAAACTGCATCGAAAATTCCATGGTGAAAAATCTGCTGCAACAAAAAAAAATTGTCGTGCCTCAAAATTGTCGGGTGTCAAAATTATTTTGAAGCCCATTGACTTCGATGTGTTTCACAAATTTTCACCGTTTCAAATTTTTACACTGTTTCACAAATTATTTTGCGAAAGAGATCCCATCACTTTTTTTGCTTCAAAAATCAGGAATTCAGGTGGAGATTCACCGCAATTCAGTTTTAAATGTTTTCATGAATTAGTGCACATTCAAGATTTTCAATGGTTTTTGAATTTAACAAATACAACTTGAATACAGTGAAATCACAATCTACGCTTTATTTTCAGAGTCTGCCAAATTTCAAATTGTTCTTGAAAATTCTATTTGAAAAATAATTTTAATTTTTTTGGACATTACATGAACTCACTTGTTTGTAGGTGCTAATTCATCCTGAACAAATCTCAAAAATTCAAGTTTCCACCATTTTCACTTAAATCACGGTAATAATTCAAATATGCATGTTGATGAATCTGATACATTAGTTGCTACATAGCTCAGAAGCGTCAGCCTCTACTGAGCATGCTCCCCAAGCTTTACGGCAGTCAATGGCAGATAAACCATTACTAAATATATATTAGGCTTAAACCCCATTGGTATTTACATTCACCCATTCCAGTGGTCCAGGGGTTGCCTGATTTTTGCTCACCTTTACTTTAATCAATCCCTGTTTCCCTTTCTGTAATGGTGTCAGGGGTCCTTTGTTTTTTAGGGGAATCACAATGTGTTCTGTTTCTTTTGAACCCACTTGGGTGGTCAGTAGCGATGAGTGAAATTTTTCCCCAGACATGGATTCACGGTGAAATTTTGTATTTCACAATTACTGAATTTTTTATAAAACCAAAAAATTTGCCATGAAAAAACACCTAATGACTCCAATGCATTTTTGATATGACAAAAAACACATATAGGGGCAAATTCACTAAGATGCGAAGTTGCGCCAGGCGCAACTTCGCCGCACTTCGCCACACTTCGCCAGCGCTCCGCAAATTCACTAAAATCCGAAGTTGCGCACAGGGGTAGCGTTAGTTTGCGAAGTTGCGCTAGCGTTAATTTGAGAAGCGAAGTTTCGCTAGCGATGGTTAATTTGCATACGGCGCGAAATTCAAATTTCAATGGAGGAACACGTATCTGCACTACAAATGCCTAGAAAACCTTCAAATCAGCAAATATACGTTTTATTTTGCCCTACACATGTGCCCACTGTCTAGGTAAGTTGCCATGAGTCAGGAAATGTAGGGGGGAAGGAGGGGAGCCCCAAAATAAATTTCGATCTTTTTCAGCCCATCATGTAGAAAACACGCCAGCATTTTTTGGGACTTAGAAAAAAAATGTGACTTTTTTGGAAACAATCCCTATCTACTCTATTGCGCTTCGCCAGGTCTGAGGTGGCGAAGGAAGTCTAGCATAAAAGGTAGCGTTCAGTACACTGCGCAAGTTAATGAATTTGCGTAGTTACATCGCTAGCGAAAATTCGCCTGGCGTAAGTGTGCGAAGTAACACTAGCAAATTTACGCCAACGTTCGTTAGTGAATTTGCGAAGTACCGAAAATGCCAAACGCTAGCTAATTAACGCTAGCGTTCGGCACTTCGGCGCTTAGTGAATTTGCGACATAGACTCCAAAGCAATTGTGAAAAAAATAGAAGAAATACACCTATTGACTCCATTGCATTTCATGAAATTTGCCATTTTGCTAATTTTTACACAGTTTGGCAAATTTTCCAGTGAAGCAAAATGGGACAGATTCGCTTATAACTAATGGTCAGTGCTGGAGAGATTGGACGCCTCAGGTCACTGTAGGAGTGATAGTTAGGATAAGTAAGTAGAGCAGCCTGAGGCTCCAATCAGAAGACCATTAAAGGTTAATACTCCATACGCCAGTGTAGGGACTCAAGTGGCAAGGCTCAGAAACAGAGAGGTTCCTGGAGTAAGAACCACTGTGAGCATTCTTCTACCCCTAAGAACTAGTTCAAGTCCTATACCTGTAGTCATGCACCAGTAAGTGTGTGTGTGTGAAATTCAATGTAATTAATCCTTCCTCCATCCTACAGCAAAGCCCCACCTGAGAGAGTCCCATGTAATGTATCATCTACCTGGAGTTAAAACTGTCCAAGTCCAAGAAATTACTTGTTGTTACAACTGGGTAAGAACAGCTAAGATTGTAGAGTGGTCCATCAAACTTAGTATAGTTAGTATAGATATGAATATATATAATTTATGTTAGAGTAGGGAGGGGTGTGTGTATGTATACTGGGTTTTCATTTGGAGGGGTTGAACTTGATGGACTTTGTCTTTTTTCAACCCGATTTAACTATGTACTATGTAAGATCCTAGAGTGGTCCATCAAACTTACTGGTTCTTACATCTGGGTAAGAACAAGTAAGATCCTAGAGTGGTCCATCAAACTTACATGTAAGATCCTAGAGTGTTCCATGAACTTACTTGTTCTTACAACTGGGTAAGAACAAGTAAGATCCTAGAGTGGTCCATCAAACTTACAAGTAAGATCCTAGAGTGGTCCATGAACGTACTTGTTCTTACAACTGGGTAAGAACAAGTAAGATCCTAGAGTGGTCCATCAAACTTACAAGTAAGATCCTAGAGTGGTCCATGAACTTACTTGTTCCTACAACTGGGTAAGAACAAGTAAGATCCTAGAGTGGTCCATCAAACTTACACGTAAGATCCTAGAGTGGTCCATGAACTTACTTGTTCTTACAACTGGGTAAGAACAAGTAAGATCCTATAGTGGTCCATCAAACTTACAAGTAAGAAGCAACGTAGGTGGTTCTTTACAGTGAGGTCAGTGAGGTTGCAGAATGCACTGCAGGATGATGTTGTGATGCTGATTCTGTTAATGCCTTTAAGAGTGGCTTGGATGATTTCTTGGACAGACATAATATCAAAGGCTATTGTGATACTAAATTCTATAGATAGTATAGATATGGGTATATAGAATTTATATGAGAGTAGGGAGGGGTGTGTGTATGGGGCTGAGTTTTCATTTGGAGGGGTTGAACGTGATGGACTTTGTTTTTTTCTCCAACCGATTTAACAAGGTAACTATGTACTATGTAAGATCCTAGAGTGGTCCAAGAACTTACTTGTTTTTACAACTGGGTATGAACAAGTAAGATCCTAGAGTGGTCCATCAAACTTACAAGTAAGATCCTAGAGTGGTCTATCGCTGTTCAAAATTCTGGTTCTGGAGCAGTAACTTGGGGAAAGGTTTATAAAAGACTGAACAGGGAGATTCTGCATTTCAATGTGTCAGTTCATCAGAACTTGTCAAGATTATGGTTTCCCTTCCTATCACAAAGCATTCATTGTCAAGGTTAGATTGTGTATTCAGAAAATGGCACAATTGAGGTGAGAGACTCTATCTCACCTCCTTCGTGGCCAAGGTTTGAGAGGGTCTGAGCACCAGGCACGAGGTCAATCACATCAGCACCAGGAACACAGAACGGTTCAGAGAGTCGAATGCAAGTGGCAAGCAGACAAAGAATACAAGATAAGGGATGTGTTTGTGCTGCAAATACTTCAGCTGATGCAGATAGTCAGGGCCTAACAAATGATCCTGCCCATGGAAAATGAACAGAGTCGCTCAATTGGTATTAACGCTAAATTTTCCTTGGCGCAGGGTCACCTTGCTATTGTGTAGATTTCAGTCTTGCGCCAGGGAGATTAATAAGGCCTGGCGGACTATTTATATGAATCAAAATGACACTCAGCAGTTCCAGAACAACGTCTTCATTTGTAATGATGCTTTAAAAGCCAATCAAATGAGATGGAATAGGGGCCAGGTCAATTTTTCAAAAGGGAATAAAAATGTAGAAGCCATGCAGAGAGATATTTAACACTGTGAGTACAAGTACAAAGTAAGGTGGCATGTACACAATGGGGAGCACATATCGATGCCAACTATTTAGGTACTTGTGTCCAAACCCACTCCTAAATTTCCATATGGCTGGACGTAATGGTGCGAAACTGTGTCTATTGATTTTTGTGAAACCTGGAGCTACCACAACCATGAGTTTCCACAATGGATTGTGTCAATAGGTGCAATTTGTGTCTAGTGATTCAGTCTCCGTTGTGAATAACGCCACTTGCACCAATTTGAATCACTGGGCACAACTGTGGTCAGTGGTGCAATAACTCTGCACCAAGCCCCCCACAAAAAAAAACTTTGGAGGGGCACTGCACCTCCTACTTGACCCTCCCACCACCCGTGTCGGACTGGACCTGCGGGACATTGGGAAAAAATCCGGTGGGCTCTCACGGGCCCCTGACAGGCCAGACCTGCTCCTCGATAAAAAAAACACCTGTGCTTCTTGTTGGTGCGGGCACATTAAGCACACAATGTTCATGCATGCGCATTTATCGCACTTTATTTGCGCATACGCATTCAGCGTGCCAGCAGCGGGCCAGACTGCTGAAGGTCAGGAGGGGGCCCCCGGGGACTGTCAGGAGGGCCCTCCATTTGCATCCCCGATGGGCCCCCAAGGCTCCAGTCCGACCCTTCCCACCACCCTCCCACGTGCTCGATTGCATTCCCAGCTCTCCCGGCTGATTGCTTGGGAGTAGGTAAGAGAGCAGCTGGGGTGGGGGGATTTTCATAACAATAGAGTAAGCAGACCATGTGGTCTGGGTCCCCCACGATGGCATGGTCTTCTTCCTCTATAGTTAAGCCACTGACCACTATGGTGGAGGCAATTACGCTGGGAAACTGCTACATTGTGGGTAAATAGAATTGTGATTTCTGTCCCAAAATGCACTTTGTACATACCGCTTGCCTTTCTAAATAACCTCAGTAGTTATTCTGTAACACAGACATTGGGGATGTAAAAAAACAGGGCACAAGTTCAGCCAAAACATAGAAAGGGTGCAGAAAGGTGAGCACAACCACAAAGCAGACGAGGGCAAGAATTTGCCACTTTTAATGCAAATGCCCCAGCCAATTGATCCCAGTGGCACAAGAGGTTGTCCAGAGAAAGGGCAGTAAAGTAAATAAATGAAAGACAGGATCCAAGGTTTTTGGAAGCTATGATTGCTTTTAGAGTTCCATAACATAATAACAACACAGCTATTACCTTGTACTAAGCTCAATTCAGCAGGAACAGCCCCCTAAGTTTGCTCATAGTCTGTATAGAGAGATCCCATAAAATTATGGCAGCATAGGTATTCCCTGTACTAAGCACAATTCAGCAGGAACAGCCCCCTAAGTTTGCTCATAGTCTGTACAGCGAGATCCCATAAAACTATGTCAGCATAGGTATTCCCTGTACTAAGCACAATTCAGCAGGAACAGTCCCCTAAGTTTGCTCATAGCCTGTACAAAGAGATCCCATAAAACTTTGGCAGCTTAGGTATTCCTCTGTACTAAGCACAATTCAGCAGGAACAGTCCCTAAGTTTGCTCATAGTCTGTACAGAGAGATCCCATAAAACTATGTCAGCATAGGTATTCCCCTGTACTAAGCACAATTCAGCAGGAACAGTCCCCTAAGTTTGCTCATAGCCTGTACAAAGAGATCCCATAAAACTTTGGCAGCTTAGGTATTCCTCTGTACTAAGCACAATTCAGCAGGAACAGTCCCTAAGTTTGCTCATCGCCTGTACAGAGAGATACCCACAATTCAGGAAGACAATTTGTTCTAGTAGGGATGTGTGGGCCGGCCCAATATCCGTGGGACCTGCGGGTTCGGGCTCTACCCGCCCACCACCTTTCAAGGGTTCCGACTTCTGGCTTCCAGTTTTATAGCTGCACGCCTGCTCGATCCGCCCCTTTTGTGACATCATCGGTGGGGCGGGTCTATGAAAGTAACCCGGAAGTCGGACTCAGGTAGGCGTGGGTGGAGGGAGGGTGGGTCAGTGCGGGTTGGGTTTTACCTGACCAGCAGATCACTACTGCGTAGCTAAAGAGAAGAATGCAGGTTTTGTTGGACATCCCAAAAAAAGATCTGTTGTCATGAATCAGTTTTGGTTTCAAACCCCATTCAACAGAGCAGTGCAGCGTTATTAATGTCCAACAGCTCCGCACTTGGCTTCTCTACTTTATATTAAGTGAAGCCCACTGCATTCAAAATCCGTGCAATTTACTTGTCCGACATGAGAATACAATTTGCTGAAAACGTCAGATCCAAGCCGAACGAAAACATTCTCAAGAATGATATCCCGGCACTGCGTTTGGTTTCCCCTTTGTTTCTATAGCCAACATCCTTCTCTTATCCCAGCCATTTCTACTTTCTGCTTTTGTTCCATGCAATTCAATGCGGTAAAACAATAAATGATACGGCGCAGAGCAAAATGCAACGGGACATAGGGAAATGATTGAAAATGAAAAAATAAATAAACTTTGAGAGCCGTCGGGCCTAATCCCAAAAGCAAAAGGATTATTTCTGGGATTCTGCTAGCTGCCGGGCGATCAATACATCAGCAATTGGCAGGTGCCTTTATATTAAAGAACATATGGCTCCTCGACGAGGATATGAGTAGAGTAGATGAGTTATTCAAGGTAAAGTGCTTTAGCTAATCACGTTTTGGCAGCAACTTTTGGTTTATAGTTCTTTCTACCAAACTGCCAGCCCTCCAGCTGACAGGTAAGGACTGGAGGACCAGGAAGGGGATTTTATTCTTGCTTCTAATTGGAAAGCACCATCATTAAATAATATATGAAATAAAACATTAGCATGTACAGGGAGCTAAAAGCATCCAGCATTGAGACATATTGTGCTTCATAAAATTACAAATGACTCATAATTTTAATTAGCAAAAGCAGACTTATGACTTCAATGATTGGACCATCTGAAACAGCTTCAGCTTGGAGATCAGTGGCCTGCTAGAGCCCTCTACTGGGAGGATACTGGGACACACGAGAAAATGATACTTGGAATTTAGTTTATTCCCTCTTCAGGTATTAAAGGCAACTTCTGTACAGGTCTGGGAGTCCCAATAGCTAGAGGGCCAGACTGGGCATCCCATGGGTCATACCGAAAAAAACTGTCCCACGAGATTTTTCATGTGTTCATTTATATACATTTTCACAAAAAGGTGCCTGCTCTGATATTGGGGACAATGTTCAAATGACCTTCTCTACCGTAAAACCAGCCTATTGCCTGCATCAAAATACTGTATATTCTAATATAGATAAGAGAGTGTTCAGAATACATTTTTAGAGAAGAGGCCTTCAGACTTCTGGGTTTTAAGTCCTGCTTTCAATGGAGTAACTAGATGTTACCTGGCCCCACAACAAATTAATTTTAGGGCCCTCAACATATCTAGAGTTTATCCTGTTTTACCAATATATGTTCAAATTGTTTTTTTAGGACCTCATGGGGCCACCAATGCCTCCTGAGCCCCCCAGGAGCCACCTCTGCTTATGTCCCTGCTCGCTTTCATGGTCCAACATTTCTTCAGATCCTCTTATCACAGTAATTTTCTTTTTCAGTTAAAGACCCACCCAAGGTTCAAACTTTGGCCAGGGCCCCATTTGCTTATTAAATTAATACGTTTGCGAAATACAAAAATACGGGGCCCCAGCCCTCATGGCCTGCGGACCCAGGACCGCAGCCCACCCTGATGTCCAGAGTCTGCAGGCCCATAAACCCCTGCTGTAGGCACCTTTGCTGGCCTGGATCTATGACTGGGTCTGTGGGCCCATTTCCCCCCAGCTGTCTGGGAGCAATGGGCCCAAGAGAAGAGAGGCCACACTCATTGGGCATTGGGTTGGGGGAGGATGTTGGGCCTTTAAGGTGGTGGCCCCTGTAGACCCCAGACACCCTGTTCAACACTGTACATATGTAGGAAAATTATCCATTCAGTCATAGTTTCATGAATATCCAGGACATATAATGCATACAGTAGTTGCCCCAAATGACTTTAATTGATGCTGGCCCTTCAGATATAAGTAGGGGAGCAACTGGTTGTCCTGCCATTGCTCTAAGCAACACCAGGTGGGCAGCCCTAGCCCCCCATTCACAGTCATTCTCCTCTTGTACCATAGACACCCAATAAGCACTAACCCTAAGATGTATCCTGTTTGACCTTCAGACAGAGCCTTTCTTCTGCTGCTTTGGGTTCCCGTAAAGGGGCCAGCACCACAGTTTGAAGAAATACTGGTTTAGAGAGGGAGAGATGATGGAGTCTTAGATGCTAAAGCAAAATCCAACCAAAGATCCAATCACTTCTAACATGGGGCAATGTGATCTAGGGGTGTAACAGGACCCCCTGTCTATAAGAAGCTGATCATTGTCCATATCCCTCCTGCACCCCCCCCCAGCCACCACTCCGTCACCCAATAAAAACACAGCATCTAAGTGAACTAATAGTGTCATTTTCTACTGTGTGCCACATTTGCCCTTTATGACAAGAATATAGAGCTGATCCCAAGAACCTATCCATCCCTGGCTCCGTAGGGCTGCACAAAATTCGTTCCACACATCACTAGTAATAAGGCTTCTCTGTGCATTACTCTCTTTTGATCAGTTCATCCCGGTTTCTGTGCTGTTGCTTGGCAACCTATGAACAAAAATGAGCAGGGTGCACCCTATTTTCTATTCTTTACACTTCAAAATAAGGGCACGGGAAGGAATTTATAGGCATCTGAGTGTATTCTCAAGAGGGTGCTGTAGCATTTGTGGAACCCGCACATTATGCAGTATCAATGTGAGTGTAAAACAACCACACGGCAGCTTAGAGAGGAATTAGATTCAACATTCTACATTGGCTTCTGTCCAATTAGATATTAGGGGCTGTACTGTTTGTTTAAGGTACCAAAAGATGGCATGGCAAGACTTGTGCAAAACAACCCGAAATGTATTCATACCCCCTGATTATATCTAAAGGCTCATTCACTGGTCACATACTTCCCAACTGTCATGTCACCTTCATTAGCAACACTGTAATAACACAGAAAGCATGACACTAAAGCCACCAGAAATGAGTTCAGACTTTCCACAATCTACCAAATTGTGTCTAATGGATGTGGTATTTAGGGGGGGGTGGCCATATAATGGGGATGGTCAAAAAATGTCGCCACGCTATGCACAGCAGATCTTTTTGTCCCTCTTTCTATTTTTACGGTGTTGGGGTATGCGGGTGGCTGGCCAGGGCGCAAGCAAAATCTGCCATGTTTCTGACTGTCAGCACCTGTGATCCTGGAGTGTAAAGACATGCATCCCCCATGAATACAGCTCTGTTAGCACTCAACAGCACTGTATCCTTGAGGGCAGGCCTCTACATAACCCCTAACTTGTGCGCAGGGTCGGACTGGGCTGTACAGGGCCCACCAGGACTGCAACTGAAGGACCCTCTTCCTGAAACCCAACGTCCAGTCTAGACCCCCACCTGTGTGCATGCACGCACAAGCCCATTACTTGCTGCTACCTGGTTTGGGCAGGGGAGAGGGTATGTTCTGGGCAGGGGAGAGGGTATGTTCTGGGCAGGGGAGAGGGTATGTTCTGGGCAGGGGAGAGGTTATGTTCTGGGCAGGGGAGAGGTTATGTTCCGGCCAGGGGAGAGGTTATGTTCTGGGCAGGGGAGAGGGTATGTTCTGGGCAGGGGAGAGGGTATGTTCCGGCCAGGGAAGAGGTTATGTTCTGGGCAGGGGAGAGGTTATGTTCTGGGCAGAGGAGATGCTATGTTCTGGGCAGGGGAGAGGGCTTGGTGGCTGGGGCCCATCAAGGCCAGAGTCCACCATGTTTTTCCTCTGTGTGCTGGTGGCCCAGTCCAGCATTGCTTGTGCTCCATTCAGATCTGCACATTATAGGCAGAAGATGCAGGGTGCAAAGGAGAACTGTATTAATCCTGTGTCTGCAGCTATGCAGCCGCACAGTGGTGTGACTAAGGTACTGGCAGAGGAATAATAGATGCCTGAATAGAAAGATGTGTAACAAACAGTAACAATAACAGACGAAGCCTCAATGAGCAAAAGTTTTTCGGCTGTCCCCCATTTAAAAGCTCGAAAATGGCAGGAGAAGAAGTAAATAATTAAACGAAATATTAAAATAATAAACAAAGACCAATTGAAATTTTTCTACGCATAGGCCACTCCATATTTTTTTCCAAACAGATTTCACTAAAGCCGTGCCCTGAATCTATCCTGGTTGTATCAGCC
Organism: Xenopus petersii; assembly: GCA_038501925.1. Classification (NCBI taxonomy): domain Eukaryota; kingdom Metazoa; phylum Chordata; class Amphibia; order Anura; family Pipidae; genus Xenopus; species Xenopus petersii. The sequence goes on along the minus strand of CM076678.1, from coordinate 148,197,808 downwards.
CCATGGCACTGAATCGAAGAAAAGGGTTACATTTAATTCCGCCCATGCATTATGCCGAGTCATCTCCCACCTGGGAGTGCAGAGCCGGCTGCAGCTGAGATCATTATGCCGGGAAGAGAAATTATATTAAATCACTCAACTTTCAGAGCTGATTTTACAGCAGCAACAGAATCTCTTGCAGCAAAAAAAAAAAGAAAACTATAGCAAGAGGTGAGAAAGGGATACGACAAGAATATGTGTTATATGGGGTTTTACTTTCCCTTTGGGGCAGGGGTAACAGAGGGGGGCAGGGATATAACAGAAGACTGATGTTGAATCAAATATCAAAGAAATAAAAAGACCATGAAATATTCTGAGCTCATAGAGGAGACAGAGGCCCTAATGTTACCCTGGGACATTCGCAAGAATCAGTGGTCGTAACTCATTGAATCAATGAAGAATGACTTTAGGGTTCCTACCTGCTTGCACTCGGGAGTGGAGACTGGAGGCAGCCAACTGTTTGCAGCACAACATCAGCAAGTAGGCCAGAAAGAGCCAATGAGAGGGAAGCATGACTTTGGCATGGAATTTCATCCTGCAAAAAATAACAACAAGCCTAAGGGTCAGCTATGAGCGGAGAAAATAAATACGCCAGATGTTGGGGTCTAAAGGTTATAAATATTTTTTAATATGATGTAGAGATCGCTATTCTGAGACAATTTGCAATTGGTTTTCATTTTTTATTGTTTATGGATTTTGAGATATTTAGCTTTTTATTAAGCAACTCTCCAATTTGCAATTTCAGAAATTTGGTTGCTAGGGTCCACATTACCCTAGCGACCATGCATTGATTTGAAGAAGAGCCTGGAATATGAATAGGAGAGGGTCTGAATAGGAAGATGAGGAATACAGAGTATTGATAACTTTGTAACCTTACAGAGCATTTGTTTTTAGATGGGGTCAGCGACCCCTATTTGAAAGCTGGAAAGACTCCGAAAAATCAGGTGAATAATCCAAACCCTATAAAAAAAGAAAAAATTAAGACCGACGGAAAAGTTATTTAGAATTAGCCATTCTAAAACATACTAAAAGTTAACTTAAAGGTGAACCACCCCTTTAACATAAATCCTTTGTTCAGTTTTTCTTTAAAATTGTAAGTGTGCTGTCTCCTGATACCCTGACCTTTAAATATATATATCACCACTATATTTACATATCATTATACAGGTATGGGACCTGTTTTCCAGAATGATCGGGACCTGGGGTTTTCCGGATAACTGATCTTTCCATAATTTGGATCTTCATACCTTCAGTCTACTAGAAAATCATGTTAACATTAAATAAACCAAATAGGCTGGTTTTGCTTCCAATAAGGATTAATTATAGCTTAGTTGGGATCAAGTACAAGCATGGTCACTAGGGTAATTTGGACCCTAGCAACCAGATGGCTGAAATTGGAAGCTGGAGAGCTGCTGAATAAAAAGCTAAATAACTCGAAAAACACAAATAATAAAAAATGAAAACCAAATGCAAATTGTCTCAGAATATCATTCTCTACATCATACTAAAAGTTGACTCAAGGGTGAACAACCCCTTTAAGAAGCTAAGCTTAGGGGTACTGGGACATTCTCTAGCAAAAAAAGAGGTGTGTGTCATAATAGCTCATTCTGCAGGGCTGGTTATTAATCAAATATGATGCAGACCACACTAGTTTCAGTTCTGCCATTTAATTTAATCTGAATTAACTACTAATGACATTTTTGATCAGTGGCATAGATAGATATTACTGGGCCCCACAGCAGGCAGTCCCCTAGTGTTATAGACACCTAACTGGGTCCTAAAATACAGTTAGGAGGGGTAACTGTTTCATATTCCTGCTTTACGCTATTCCCCTTGTTGTTTCTCAGAGTGACCAGTAGATGGCACTGTGCTAGAATATAAAAGCCTCTGAAGCCATGCTTTCAGTGTCCATCTTGTGCTGGCTCTAACCTGAGCAGGCAGGCAGAGCTCGAGTGAAACCTAGACAGGTCAGATCTAGCAAGGATAGGCTACTCACCTTCATAGGTCACTCTAGGAGAGACAGAAGGACAGGATATTTAGCTGAGCAGCTTGAGGCTCCTCCGAGGATTGTGAGTGGGATTAAGATCCCGGGTACTAATTGCCCAGAAGTAGGGACTAAGTGTAGAGACCTAGGGTAGAGTTTCCGCTCAGGTTCCACTTAGGGAAAAGGCGGAAAGCTGGCTGTAGAACCTCAAGGCTGCATACATTGTTCTCGTTCACGAAGGAACTTATATTGACCAAAGGTGCTGTGAGTATTGCTTATACAATGTTGATGAATGATCCTGCATGTTCTCTTTTATTTACAATCCACTGAGGATCTGTTCAATGGTTAAGTAATAAGAACCACCCTGAATACAGTTACAGTTGAACTAGACCCTGCTTCCACATCGCTGCAAGGGCTTACTCCCTAAGATTTTAAGGTCTCATCCGGAGCACATTTATTGGGAGTGGAGCTTATGGTAGAGTAAAGTGCACTCAATTTACTATAGCGCTACAATGGTATATTGTGAGACAGTCTCTAAGCTAAGCCCAGAGCATGAAGCAGCAGAAAATAAGATGGGGTGCTACTGGGGACATTTTAAAGGCAGATCTTCAAAGTTTCAAGAATGAGGAGAGCACTCGTAGATAGCAATTTATGCTGTGATGTGTTTATTCAGGCTATTACACGACATGTTTCGGATCCATATTGATCCTTTATCAAGTTATTACACTTGATAAAGGATCAATATGGATCCGAAACATGTCGTGTAATAGCCTGAATAAACACATCACAGCATAAATTGCTATCTACGAGTGCTCTCCTCATTCTTGAAACTTTGAAGTATATATCGGGATAGCGGTGTACCCGTGGAGGATTGGATGCATTCTATTATCAAGCGGAGGCAGTGCGGGGAACGTTCCTAGAAATTTAAAGGCAGATCTCCCTGCTGAAGGGCTAGGTTGGTCTTAGGCTGGTATAGATGTTGTGCAATATTTGTAGGGTATTTCTTTGATATGCTTTAGTTTTCCTTTAAATTCTGTTTTTTTGAGTGCTCCATCTCAAGGCACGGACCTCAGTACATATAAGAAATGCCTCTGTGGGTAGGTGGGCGCATTGGAAACATCAATACCAGGTTACAACTCACTCCGGCCAAGCAACACCCAATGCCCAATAAACATGGCTCACATTGCCTTTACCTTGGGGACTTGTCAATGATTTTGCTCCAGTCGGACACAACGATTTTTGTATCTGCTTCAACGTTGCTCCAAATTCCCATTTGCAAGTGCAAGTAACTGGTTCTGCGTCTCATGAAATCTTTTCCCCGGCCGGGACCTGCAGCAAAGCAGAAGAGACAGCAATTAGGCCACTCCGTTGTGATGTTCAGTGCAACTCGTATCCCCTCTAATTGTCTCTCATCCACATTTGCACTTGCTCAATGGCAATTGAACAGCTAAAGGGCAATAGATCAGATACCCAAGCACTATACAGTGTGACAATCCTTATTAGATCCCACGAGGGTTCCCTTTTATAAAGCATTGTATTCCAAAGTATTCACATCACAGACCCACCAGCCTCTGTCCTACCACAAAACAATATTCCCAAAGACCCAGAGCAGACAAACCACCAGTTATGTTTCTATCCATGACCTATAACATATATCACACAGGGGATCATAAGGAACCACCCTAAACAGCAAGGGGACCCATGATTGGTTCTGAAGAGGGGTTGTTCACCTTTAGATTAACTATTAGATTGATGTAGACAGCGATATACTGACATTTTGCCATTGGTTTTCATTTTTTATCATTTGTGGTTTTTGAGTTATTTAGCTTTTTATTCAACAGCTCTCCAGTAACCATGCATTGATTTGAATAAGAGACTGGAATATAAATAGGAGAGGCCTGAATAGAAAGATGAGAAATAAAAAGAAGCAATTAGAATACATGTGTAGCCTAACAGAGCATTTGTTTTTAAGATTGGATTGGTGACCCCCATTTGAAAGCTGGAAAGATTCAGAAGAAGAAGGCAGATTGAAAAATAAACTATAAAAAATAAATTAGGAAGACCGATTGAAAAGTTTCTTAGAATTGGCCACTCTATTACATACTAAAAGTTAACTTAAAGGGATTCTGTCATGATTTTTAGGCTGCTGGGGGGGAAGGGAAGGGGTGATATCTCTCCAACTTGCAGTACAGCAGTAAAAAGTGTCTGAAGTTTATCAGAGCAACAGTTTCATGACTGGGGGCAGCTGGGAAACTGACAATATGTCTAGCCCCATGTCAGATTTCAAAATTAAATATAAAAAAATCTGTTTGCTCTTTTGAGAAACGGATTTCAGTGCAGAATTCTGCTGGAGCAGCACTTTTCACTGAAGCGTTTTGAGAGAGAAAAAATAATTTCCCCATGACAGTATCCCTTAAAAGGTCAAACCAACCTTTCAGGTGAGACTGAATGAGAATAAGATCATCTCTAGTTCCAATGGATCGCTTGTGATAGGGTTTCAGGGGGTGTTGAGGTGGGTCAGCAGCATAAGTGTTAAACCTGGGGGAGGTGCAAGAAAGGTAAATCATTTTTTAACTGTTGTCTCCTCTAAGTAAAGCCCATGGTCTATTGTGCAGCTTAAGATCATTTATATTTATGGTTCAGAACAATAAGCCCTATATCATGAAAGTGCAAAGAGCGCAGGACAGAGCCGTTTCACCCTGTAACATTGTTAAGTAGCAGAGGTGGCAGTTAAAGGGTTAAACTTCATTATGGCTGTCACATTCACTCAAGGCCTTAAATCACCTCTGACTTAGGGTCCTCAATATCCAAAAACTGCTTTTATCCCCTATTTCTTCCCCCACTGAAGACCCACCAATAAGCAGCATTATCCCCCTGTTCCTTTCTGCAGTCAGACACAACGATAATAATAATTTGCACTTACGGCCCCATTCCTATTCACAGCCACTTGGCAATTAAAGTGCTTCCTAAGGACACACTAAGTGCTTTCAGCTGGATAGTCACCTCCGATAAGGGGAAAGTGAGATTTACTTGAGCGCTGATCGCACCTCGCACTTAATAAAATGTAATTAATATGGAGATTCAAGGCACTAGAGTAAAGTTGACACATAGACCCTGTGTGTTATGCAATAAGGGATTTCATCAGCCGGAGCTGAATAATAAAAGATCCAGGGAAGGAAACACAGAGGGGCTTGTGGGAGCTCAGCCAGGCCCTGATACTATCTCAATAAAATTTGTGGTTGGACACACCCAGCATGGGGCAGGTAGTAACGCTAACAACAATTTCACATTGTATCAATAAAAAGTCTCATGCCTTAAAACTCCAGTGTCATGTCTTTCTTGGAGATACATACAGGAATTTCATTAGCAATTCCAAAAAGCGGCACTCTGGTGGGCACTTGTTATAGGGTACAGGAAGATCAGGCCAATCATCAGGCAGGAGTGCTGGGACAGAGATGTCTTGGACAGACACAATGGGAGCAAATCATTGGGTGTCTTGGAGGGGTTGATATCTAGGGTTGAGGTTAGGGATGCACCGAATCCACTATTTCGGATTCGGCCAAACCCCCGAATCCTTCGCGAAAGATTCGGCCAAATACCGAACTGAATCTGAATCCTAATTTGCATATGCAAATTAGGGGTGGGAAGGGGAAAACATTTTTTACTTCCTTGTTTTGTGACAAAAAGTCACGCGATTTGCCTCCCGCCCCTAATATACATATGCAAATTAGGATTTGGATTCGGTTCGGCCGGGCAGAAGGATTCGGCCAAATCCAAACCCTGCTGAAAAAGACCAAATCCTGGATTCGGTGCATCCCTAGTTGAGGTGAATTGGGGGAATATTCAAGCATGGTTTAACTGGATAAGCATTTCTTTTGAATTGGGGTCCAATAGGTAGTTGTCAGGACAACCCCACAGGGTCATGGGGATAATAACCTGGGGGGACATTCCAGTTAAGTAATATAGTGCTCCATGATTTTTGCTGGTGGCCCTGGACAACATTCCAGTTAAGTAACACAGTGCTCCATGATTTTTGCTGGTGGCCCTGGACAAGATAGAGACGCTATCAATTTGTATCAGTGTGGCCCTATCTATCTCCAATATACTTTAATTAAAAAATGTGTTTTTATAAGAAACCTGACTGTATGCAGTGAAATTCTCTCTTCATTTACTGCTGTGGATAGGAATTGTCAGACGGTCCCTAACTGCTGAGCAGGGAAACAATCATACTTATGAACAGCAGGGGGAGCCCCCCCCCCCCTTACTTCCCAGCCATGCAGAACTCAAGCAGCTTTGTTTATGACGATCCTTAAGCAGCCCAGACCACACTGAGCATGTGCACAGTCTTAGTCTTGCAAAGATGTTTAACAAAGTTACAAGATGGTGACCCCCTGTGGCTGACTTTGAAAGCATAAATTTGATTAGGCTTGTGGTGCAGGAAGTTCATGTTTATGTTTAGTATACAAAATACAGCATTTCTAGCCTTATTTTATTTTAGACTTTACATGCCCTTTAAAGACCATCAAAGGATGTGAGGGGAGGGGTACTTTAACAACAACTCTGGCTCTTGAGAGAAAATACAATTCTGTATATGCAGATTCCTTCCTCTGACTTGGATGGATTCTGTTCTCAAGCTAGTCTTGGTCACTAGTACCCTGGCCTTGAGGCAGAGCCACCTGCTTGGCTGTAAGAGCAGTTCTTTACCACTGCACTGCCACCAATAACTCTTTTTTTTACTCCCAGACAGACAGAGGCAATGTCTTTCATATCCATCAGGAAAAGATCTGCCGACTGCCTGGGTCCGGTCAGATGTAAAACCAATATTTAACACAATTATATTTCAGCGGCTCCCACTCATCACCATCTTGAAATGATTAAATTGCTTAAAAAAAAACCTTCGACGGGAGACTAAAAATCATAAAAACCACTCCCCCCGACTAAAGTAACAAAGTCATAGGACTACTTGCCCGTCTTGCTATTCAGAAATAAAGTAGAGATACAGTTCAACAACAACAAAGCTCAGCCTATGCCTAAAAGCTTTGGAATATGTCTTAAAATATGACCAACTGCAGCCAGAGGAAAAAGCATCACCAAGACCTCCTGCCTATTATCACTTTTAATGGTACAGTTTGCAGGTACGGCTGTCACTAAAGGGTTAAAAAAACCTCCCCCCCCCCTTCTTTGCGATTGGTTTATTGACTTGGCCCGGGCAGGTGTTTGCTGACTCAGGTAAGAGCCTGTGCATCGTTACATAAAACAAAATTAGGGGGAAATAAACTCTAATGGTTCTTTGGCTGCAACTCTCTGCAGGGCCAATTAACATTATTGGTCCATTTAGCGCTAATTAGGCCACTGCCTAATTGGACTCTCACTTTCAGAATTTTTTATTTTAGCCGAAAGTCAAAACCACAATAATTGGCTTATGTTTGGCACCGGGCTGTGCGACTGGGGGTCATTTCTCTCTCCGGAGCTGATTTTAGGGCCCTCAGAAATGATGGGGCCCCTTTGATAATGTATGGATAAAAAGGGGATATTGTTTATTTTAATACAAAAGAGATATCCCATTAGATAGCTGCCTAATATATACAGAGATTAATGGACATGCTTTTGTTTTATTTAATAATATAGTGAACAACAAACCTGAATGCACTGGATGTATTTATATGTATGTCATTTAGTACATTGTGCAGACATCATAAGGAAAACAACACAGGATCAAGCAGGAATAAATCAAGAATCTCATTAAACAGCTCTAAGCAAACTATTGTTCTACAGACAAAAGCATCAAAGGGAAGTACAAAGGGAGGATGGAAGTGTCTGAAGCTGATGAGATCTGTTATACGTCAACTCAACCTATGGGATCCATGTATCAAACGTCTTCATACCCAGCAGGATATTGATACACAGAATCAGGGAATAATGTACCCCCTACTGTAAATGATAAGGATATTAGAAGTCACTGAGGGGTTGTTCTCTGACCATATAAAGGCACAAGGCTGCAGGCTGAGTTATACAGGGAACTCTGAGTATCACTCATGTATTATAAGGGATAATGTACCCCCTACTGTAAATGATAAGGATATTAGAAGTCACTGAGGGGTTGTTCTGTGACCATATAAAGGCACAAGGCTGCAGGCTGAGTTATACAGGGAACTCTGAGTATCACTCATGTATTATAAGGGATAATGTACCCCCTAGTATAAATGGTAAGGATATTAGAAATCACTGAGGGGTTGTTCTGTGACCATATAAAGGCACAAGGCTGCAGGCTGAGTTATACAGGGAACTCTGAGTATCACTCGTGTATTATAAGGGATAATGTACCCCCTACTGTAAATGATAAGGATATTTGAAGTCACTGAGGAGTTCTGTGACCTTATAAAGGCACAAGGCTGCAGGCTGAGTTATACAGGGAACTCTGAGTATCACTCATGTATTATAAGGGATAATGTACCCCCTACTGTAAATGATAAGGATATTAGAAGTCACTGAGGGGTTGTTCTGTGACCATATAAAGGTACAAGGCTGCAGGCTGAGTTATACAGGGAACTCTGAGTATCACTCATGTATTATAAGGGATAATGTACCCCCTACAGTAAATGATAAGGATATTAGAAGTCACTGAGGGGTTGTTCTGTGACCATATAGCAGTGATCCCCAACCAGTAGCTCGTGAACAACATGTTGCTCTCCAACCCCTTGGATGTTGCTCTCAGTGGCCTCAAAGCAGGTGATTATTTTTGAATTCCAGGCTTGGAATTCAAAAATATAAAAAACCAAGAATAGTGTATAAAAACCAAGAATAGTGCCAAGTAGAGCCTCCTGAAGGCTGCCAGTCCACATAGGGGCTACCAAATAGGCAATCACAGCACTCATTTTTTTCATTTCAAGCTTTAAAGGGCATGTAAAGGCAAAAAAATAAAATCCCATTTTTACTTTCTTTAATGAAAAAGAAACCTATCTCCAATATACTTTGATTTAAAAATGTGTACTGTTTTTATAAGAAACCTGACTGTATGCAGTGAAATTCTCCCTTCATTTACTGCTGTGGATAGGAATTGTCAGATGGTCCCTAACTGCTGAGCAGGGAAACAATCATACTTATGAACAGCAGGGGGAGACCCCGCCTTACTTCCCAGCCATGCAGAACTCAAGCAACTTTGTTTATGACGATCCCTAAGCAGCCCAGACCACACTGAGCATGTGCACAGTCTTAGTCTTGCAAAGATGTATAACAGAGTTACAAGATGGTGACCCCCTGTGGCCAACTTTGAAAACATAAATCATTTGTTTGATTAGGCTTGTGGTGCAGTAAGTTCATGTTTATATTTACTATACAAAATACAGCATTTCTAGCCTTATTTTATTTTAGACTTTACATGCTCTTTAAGGTATGTGCAGTAAAAGTACAATAGCATTCTCTTGCCCCATATGCAGTGAATAAGACAAGGTCCATCCGGAGTATAAGAACACAATTGGGCTGTTCCCTTAGTGCTCATTGTGCTGCACAACAAAATGCCATTACACCGTCACAACTAAAATCCTTATTATTTAACTCATTTCAGTTTCCGTGACTTGTCCCTTTAATCTCCTTCCTTGCTACAAAGAATAGCTGCATTGTTATTTGTGCTGGTAAAGGCCATTTTAGCCCCTTGTGTTTGTCCCTTTACAAATGGGGGGGGCTGGAAAATGTAGGAACGTGTGGATGGTCAGGAGCCAGGGTGTCATAAATACAGATTAGGAAAATTGTCATTGTGTATGTGCAGCAGAGGAAGCTGATATTCACGGAACCTCCAGATTCAATTGTTTGGCTTTGCTGCCTACCTGTGGCCAAGAGCATGAGCCAACTTGAAAAAATCTAATTATAATGTGCAAATCATATGCAGGGAAATAATGCCTCTGTGTATATGAGCCGTGTGCATAATGCAACGTTTATTAGGCTAAGCATCCCCCAAAAAAGGGCCAACCTTTCTCTACTGGGAGGCCCAGTAACAATAAATTACATTAAATATCATCTGAATTACCCTATAAAAATCCAGCAATTGTCTTGCCCTGAGTAATGCAGCAGGCATTGTCAGTGCCCTTTGACTATAGGTGCCCAATGCCAGGAGATCAATTAGATTTTCCTACATATCTATGAATTTTATGTAGATCTCTCATTAATAAAGGCAGCAGAATGTAGATGTGAGGCGTAATAAGGATCTCAGCTTTTCAGTGTGCCAAGTGTGCCACCTCGTGGCAATGGCTGGTAATGCGCTGCTGTACAGAATTCCTTTTTTGAGACTCACATTGGTGGTTTGAAAATAAATTCTATTAACATCGTTATTGAACATTTGCTTTAATCTAAAGACATATGCAGATAAAGAAGATATTTATTTATTATATTTATTATAAAGATGGAATTGGTAACCTGCAGAGCATTATGGGAGTGTCTTAATCACAGCACCCATTGTAATACTGCGTGTTGTTTCTGTGCAATGGGATGATGACTTTAATAGTGCGATGCCTGTTCTTCTGTCAGTGTGTCCTTTGCTGCACAGTTTTCTGCTGTATATGAGTTTTCCTCACTACAAAAAAAACTGCTGACCACAACCAGCTTGTTTTTCTGCTTGAGCAGTATTGCAAATACCAAGGTGTGAAAATGGCTTTGTCAGCAATGTTTTTATTTCACGTGTGACAGTAATACTGGTAATAATGGTATTAGTCATTTCATCCAGTAAAATGGCAAGTTAGTGTCATAATGATACCATACCTCCTGTGTGTGCAGGCAGCATAGCAACACTTATAGTAACAGTGAGATACTAGTCTCTGGGAAGGGAGTGTGACTGTGGGATACAGGCCCGGATTTGTGGGAAGGCCACCTAGGCTCGGGCCTAGGGTGGCAGGATTTTAGGGGGGCGGCATGCTGCCCAACCACACCCACATTGGTTCAAAAACACTGGGGATGCACAGGAGATACAATCTCCATGAAAATTTGCAGAATAAAGGGGATGGGACAGGGGAGACAAATTGCAGTGGGCCTAGGGGCATCCGCTATGTAAATCCGGCCCTGGTGGGATAGCAGGTATAGTAGGGAGAGATGGTGCCTATAGTAACAGTGGGATAATAGTCTCTGGGAAGGGAGTGTGACTGTGGGATAGCAGGTATAGTAGGGAGAGATGGTGCCTATAGTAACAGTGGATAACAGTCTCTGGGAAGGGAGTGTGACTGTGGGATAGCAGGTATAGTAGGGAGAGATGGTGCCTATAGTAACAGTGGATAATAGTCTCTGGGAAGGGAGTGTGACTGTGGGATAGCAGGTATAGTAGGGAGAGATGGTGTCTATAGTAACAGTGGATAATAGTCTCTGGGAAGGGAGTGTGACTGTGGGATAGCAGGTATAGTAGGGAGAGATGGTGTCTATAGTAACAGTGGATAATAGTCTCTGGGAAGGGAGTGTGACTGTGGGATAGCAGGTATAGTAGGGAGAGATGGTGCCTATAGTAACAGTGGGATAATAGTCTCTGGGAAGGGAGTGTAACTGTGGGATAACAGGTATAGTAGGGAGAGATGGTGCCTATAGTAACAGTGGGATAATAGTCTCTGGGAAGGGAGTGTGACTGAGGGATAGCAGGTATAGAAGGGACAGATAGTTACAAAGTTAAATCGGGTTGAGAAAAGAGAACGTCCATCAAGTTCAACCCCTCCAAATGAAAACCCTACCCAGCATCCATACATAGACCCCTCCCTACTTTCACATAAACTATATACACCCATATCTATACTAACTATAGAGTTTAGTATCACAATAGCCTTTGATATTATGTCTGTCCAAAAAATCATCCAAGTCCCTCTTATAGTCATTAACTGAATCAGCATCACAACATCACCCGGCAGTGCATTCCCCAACCTCACTGTCCTGACTGTGAAGAACCCCCTACGTTGCTTCAAATGAAACTTCTTTTCCTCTAGTCTGAAGGGGAGGCCTCTGGTACGGTGATCCACTTTATGGGTAAAAAGGTCCCCTGCTATTTGTCTATAATGTCCTCTAATGTACTTGTAAAGTCTAATCATGTCCCCTCGCAAGCGCCTTTTTTCCAAAAAAAACAACCCCAACCTTCAAAGTCTCCCCTCATAATTTAACTCTTCCCTCCCTCTAACCAGTTTAGTTGCACTTAGTCTCTGCACTCTCTCCAGCTCATTTATATCCCTCTTAAGGACTGGAGTCCAAAACTGCCCCCATACTCCAGATGAGGCCTCACCAGGGACCTATAAAGAGGCAGAATTATGTTTTCATTCCTTGAGTTAATGCCCTTTTTTATGCAAAACAGAACTTTATTTGCTTTAGTAGCTACAGAATGACACTGCCCAGAATCAGACAAGTTATCTACATTTAAGGAAACTCCCAACACACTGCCATTTAGTGTATAATTTGCATTTATATTATTTTTGCCAAAGTGCATAACCTGCATTTATCAACATTGAACCTCATTTTCCAGTTTGCTGCCCAGTTTTCCAGTTTAGACAAATCACTGTGCAAAGTGGCAGCATCCTGCATGGAACCTATAGTTCTGCACAATTTAGTATCATCTGCAAAAATAGAAACAGTACTTTCACTGCCCACCTCCAGGTCATTAATAAACAAGTTGAAAAGTAAGGAACTTAGTACAGAGCCCTGCGGTACTCCACTAACAACACTGGTCCAATTAGAATTAACCAGTTCTCTATCCAGGTACAAATACTATGTTCCAGGCCAACATTCCTTAATTTAACCAGTAACCTTCTGTGTGACACTGTATCAAATGCTTTAGCAAAGCCTAAGTAAATCACATCCACTGCCATCCTAAAATCGAGGTCCCTGCTCACCTTTTTATAAAAAGGAATCAAGTTAATCTGGCAAGATCTATTACGAATAAAACCATGCTGGCATAAAGTCATAGTTTTATGATTAGCTATGAAGTCCAGTATCTTATCCTTTATTAACCCTTCGAAAAGCTTTCCTACCACTGACGTCAGACTAACTGGCCTATAGTTTTGAGGCTGAGAACGGGATCCTTTTTTGAATAGAGGCACCACATTAGCAATTTGCCAGTCTCTCGGCACTATGCCAGATCTCAATGAATCCTGAAAAATTAAGTAAAGCGGTTTGGCAATCACAGAGCTAAGCTCGCTAAGTACCCTAGGATGAATACTATCTGGCCCTGGACCTTTGTTTATCTTAACATGTTCTAGTCTCTTTTGAATTTCCTCATGTGTGAACCATGCATCATGAGTTGTATTACAAGAATTGGGACTATTAAGAAGGAAACCTTCATTAACTGGTTCCTCATTTGTGTAGACAGACGAAAAATATGAGTTCATAATCTGAGCTTTTTTTTTGTTCTCATCAACCAGCCGACCCCCCTCTGATATTAATGGTCCCACATCTTCCTGCTTAATTTTTTTACTATTAAAATATTTAAAAAATTATTTTGCATTCTTTTTACTGCTTGCTGCAATATCCCTTTCCATATAGATTTTTTAGCTTTTTTGCATGATTTAATGGCCTCCTTGTACCTTATAAATGATTCGGCTGTCCCAGCTAACTTGAAAGCCTTAAAAGCACGTCTTTTCTTACCCACATCAACACCAACATGGTGCCTATAATAGTAGTGGGGATAGTAGCCTCCTTTAATTATCATTAACCTTTCATTAATTAATTTTATTTTTCTTATCTACAGTACATAGATGCTATAGCATCTGTGCCATAAGTGGCCATAGTAAGTGTTGCACTGGGAATGCCCCAGTCTATAATACGGCAGCTTTTACCCATGAATAAGAGCAGATACAAAGTGAGTTGAAGGATGCAGCCCCAGTGCTTTACAGTTAAAGGAGATGAGAATAGAAAGAGTATTGGCCCTTAAGGTTGAACAAAACAAAGAAGTCGTGGCACATCTGTGGGGCCGGGACGTGGAGCTCGGTGCTGTCCCGCTGCCTGTCAAGCTGAATATAGTTTTAGAATATTAACACTTCAGAAGTGAATCTGAGTTGCCACTTGGGAGCCACTCTCTTTGTTCTGGAAATACAGGGAACAGAGTAAACTGTGCATCTCCTTCAGCAAACGGAGAATTTCCACTCATCTCCCGCCTCGGATTTATATTATTATTTCACTCATTTCCTCAGGGTGACCTTAACTCTGCGACTGGCGAGGAGACAGAAAAATGGCCGACCTTCGGTTCTCGTTCGGACGCGCAAAGACAACGAATAGAGGAGCTTATTTCCCCTTTGTATGATCTCCCTACAGGGAGGGGAAGCAAATATTAACAGGAGGATTAAAGGGAAATATTATGTTGCTTTCCTTTTACAGGTGTGAGACCTGCTATCCAGAATGTTTGGGACCTCGTAATTAGGATCTTCATACCTTTAATCTACTAAAAAAATCTTTCAAAATTAAATAAACCCAATAGGCTGGTTTTGCTTCCAATAAGGATTAATTTTATCTTAGTTGGGATCAAGTACAAGGTGCTGGTATAGAATCTGTTATCCAGAATGCTCGGACCTGGGGTTTTCCAGATAGCTGATCTTTCTGCAATTTAGATCTTCATACTAGAAAATCATGTAAACATTAAATAAACCCAATAGGCTGGTTTTGCTTCCAATAAGGATTAATTATATCTCAGTTGGGATCAAGTACAAGCTACTGTTTTATTATTACACCGAAAAAGGAAATTTGTTTTAAAAATGTGACTTATTTCACTATAATAGCTATAAATAGTGTCTTTCCATAAATTCGGAACTTTACAGATTCTATGCCTGCATTTGAAGCTGGTCTATGGGAACAGGCAAGTTATCTCAGTAATTGCAAGTTTTATTGGCACATAAATTATTTTTAAAAATTTGGATAATTTGGATAAAATGGAGTCTACGTCCTTACTGTAACTCAGAGTTTTCTGGATAACGGGTTTCCGGATAATGGAACATTAACTGTAAATAATGTCCCTATTCAAATAGTCAAGGCCTCTGCATATGGGGGAAGCCAAAGTGAAGAACATACAGAATGGAACCTTAAGGGACACCTCGCTGTCTCCTGGGCCTCATTATAGAGCAAATCACAGTGTTGTTTACTGGACATTCAGCAATACAAAGAGCCTGTTTATTATACAGCCATCGGGTTGGGTCAGAAACGATTCCTGGTTCCCCTGGGCAACAACTTAACCTTCATCAGTGAGTTTAGGAAGGGAAAATATTCACTGAATGAGAATCAGCAGATATGGAATTGCTAAAAACCTGTGTTCCCTCAGCCTAATGTACTCTGGCCCATAGAGCTAAAAATAAAATAACAAATCTAAAAATAAAAATAACAAATGCTCTGTAAAGGCTACAAATGTATTGTTATTGCTACTTTTTATTACTCCTCTTTCTATTCAGGCCCCTCTCCTATTCGCATTCCAGCCTCTTATTGAAATCAATGCATGGTTGCTAGGGTCATTTGGACCCTAGTAACCAAATTGGTGAAATTGCAAACTGGAGAGGTGCTGAATAAAAAGCTAAATAACTCAAATACCGCAAATAATAAAAAATGGAAACCAAATGCAAATTGTCTCAGAATATCACTCTCTACATCATACTAAAAGTAGAACTCAAAGGTGAACAACCCCTTTATTGCTGTTTAATAGGGACCTATATGTAGAGATGGGTGAATTTGCGCCATTTCACTTCACCGAAAAATTGGCGAATTTCCCGCAAAACGGCGAAAAATTCACGAAACGGCACCGGCATCAAATAACGAGACGCAGGCGCCTTTTCGTGAATTTTTCGCCGTTTCGCGAATTTCACAAATTTGCGCCTGGCCAATAAATTTGCCCATCACTATCTATATGCACTTACCATGGAATTAGCATGAGGCTGCTTTAAGCTTTAACAGTATGGCTCATTTAATAACGTAAGTGCAAAGTGTCCTATTTTGCACATTTCAATGCCAATCATAAAAATAGCATCCTCCTTGTTGGGTTTGTCACCTTTGGCCACACCAGGCAGATTTTGCCCTGAAACCCTGTAACCCCCCTTCCCGTGCTGCTCCCAAAGATCATTATGGCAAACACCTGCCCCAATGTTTCACCCAAAAATGCACAAAGTTCCATAAGAACCACCTGCAGCGACTGGCAGTTTCCATGAGGGTTTATGAGCCGCAACATTAACCTTTGTCTCATTTATATTCCACCAACAGGGAATTGGAGGCTAAACCAAAGCACCTCACGGGCCAAATAACTGCCGGCAGGAGTAAATGGATAATCCAACTCAGCTCAATGTATGAGACTCTGCCGAGCTCCATGGAACCCTCAGTCAATAGCAAATAGTATCACACCAGATTAATTAAAATGAATTACTCAAACAGTAGAGAGAGCAGGGACCAAAGCGCTGGCCCTGCCTGCAGAGAGGTGACTGCCTTACAGGAGCCGACGCGTTTCGCTTCTGAAATTCACTGTCTTTCATAGATATCCTGAGAGATATGGAAATTGTGACTTTTTTGTTTTCTTACATTGCCTTTTCATGTAACTGCGTGTGATCTCCGTCACTGACCCCGATACATTCCATGCTCACAATTAACTCATTGTTTCCCCCAGCACACTACCAACACACACTATAACACACTGTGTATATAATATATTTACTGTACATACACATACATACAGATGAAAATACATCTTATCAGTTAGAATGAAGTCACTGAGGGGTTCTGTGACCATATAAAGGCACAAGGCTGCAGGCTGAGTTATACAGGGAACTCTGAGTATCACTCATGTATTATAAGGGATAATGTACCCCCTACTGTAAATGATAAGGATATTAGAAGTCACTGAGGGGTTGTTCTGTGACCATATAAAGGCACAAGGCTGCAGGCTGAGTTATACCGGAAACTCTGAGTATCACTCTTGTATTATAAGGGATAATGTACCCCCTACTGTAAATGATAAGGATATTAGAAGTCACTGAGGGGTTCTGTGACCATATAAAGACACAAGGCTGCAGGCTGAGTTATACAGGGAACTCTGAGTATCACTCATGTATTATAAGGGATAATGTACCCCCTACTGTAAATGATAAGGATATTAGAAGTCACTGAGGGGTTCTGTGACCATATAAAGACACAAGGCTGCAGGCTGAGTTATACAGGGAACTCTGAGTATCACTCATGTATTATAAGGGATAATGTACCCCCTACTGTAAATGATAAGGATATTAGAAGTCACTGAGGGGTTGTTCTGTGACCATATAAAGGCACAAGGCTGCAGGCTGAGTTATACAGGGAACTCTGAGTATCACTCATGTATTATAAGGGATAATGTACCCCCTACTGTAAATTATAAGGATATTATAAGTAACTAAGGGGCTTTGTGACCATATATATATATATATATATATATATATATATATATATATATATATATACACACACAAAACAAAAGTCTCCAGAACTCCTTGAATATGTAAAAGTACATATTTATTGAAAAGATTAAATGCAGCATACACAAATCACACGTATTTCTGTATGCTGCTTTTCATGGACATTTGCATTCGCTTTGTATGTGGTTCACCCTTGGCGAGGGTTTGGCACCGTGCACCCAGAGAAGAGACAAGGTGGAGTGCTGCAGACATATTGGGGTATATATATATATCATAGATAGAAAGCAAAGAAAGAATGTTCTCATTTCCTGATTGGTTAAAGACTGCAGTTTTCTCTGTAATGTTCCAGTTGTATACAAAAGGTTACTAATTATAATAATTATTATTATTACCATTGTGTTCAATGCCATGGCAATGAAGTTGCGTGACTGAAGAACACTCTCATTGTTCTCCCACCGACAAACTCCTGCACTGAAACCCTTTGGGATTATCGAATGCTTGTGGAAATGCAAGTGGTAGGAAGTTGTCTATACCACAGACAGTGCTAAGTGTATAATGTGCAGGGAGCGCATGTGATGTGCTGCTGGGGGGTAGGGGAAAATGTTATAATATAGCTGTGATTTCAGACTCACTGGGGACATGGAAGGGGAGAATGTTTCTGTATGACAGTAATATAGAATCCAGGTCCCTGCTAGACAGTAGCTTATCCACTCTGCGCTAGGTCTTTTCTGTGTTGGCTTGGGGCAAATACAATGATTGAGCTGCCTGCAGACTTTACCTGACTGAGGTCTGATATATTATACCCAATACTTTAAAATATTAAAAATATTTTTAAAAAATACCAAAATCATGGTGGGGTGGAAATTAGACTCTTATACTCCTCTGGTGATCACTGTTATACTCATCCAGTGGTCTCCTAAGATGCCTCTGGAGAATCATCATCATTATTTATTTATATAGCGCTGTCAAGATACGCAGTGCTTTGGAGAATGCCCCTAAATGGCTTATATAACCACCAGTACCTTTGGAGCTCTCCAGTCTTGCCCCCAAGAGCCTGATTAACAACTAAGGATCCCAACTCTTGGTTCAAACTTCACCAGAGCATTGCCTTACCTGTACCTTAGATCTAAACTTCATGCCTGCCCCAATCTTTGCAGCTGACAGTTAGTCGTCTTGCCCCTGAATCCAGAGTAACAGAGTAATGGAATCCAGAGTATTCCCTTACCTGTGCATTAAGATGAAAACTTGCCTCCTGCTCCAAATTTTATCGATTCTGCTGCCTACCTGGACTCTTGACCTGGACTTAGATCACTCCATTGCCTTCACTGGTACTTTCATCTGGTGTCTAAAGTGGAGTTGGTTCTCTTTAGGTGCTGTAGAAGGATGCACCAAAACAGCACAAGTGAGCACTAGGAATGAGTGAATTTTTCCACCGTGTTTCACCTCGGAAATGACATGAATAGACTTGAATGGTGTCGTACGTCAAAAAAAATTAGCAAATGGGTCAAATTCACCCATTCCTAGTGGACACCAGTACCTTTGGAGTTCTGCAGACTCCAAGAGTCAAATTAAAAGCTCTTCACCAGAGCATTACCTTACCTTAGTCCTAAATTTTGTTGCCTGCTCCAAATTTTACTTGTCTTACAGATTCTGACAACTCCTGCTTACCTTGACCATTGGCCTAGACTTAAATTCCACTTTTCCCTTCATTGCTTTGCTCAAATGATGTCCAAATTAGAGTTGGTGTTACTGAAGAATGCCCTAAAATGGTTTAGGTAACCAGCCTTGCCCTATGACAGTGATCCCCAACATGTTGCTCACCAACCCTTGGATGTTGCTTCCAGTGGCCTCAAAGGAGCTGCTTATTTTTGAATTCCAGGCTTGGAGGCACGTTTTGGTTGTATAAAAACCAGATGTACTGCCAAACAGTCTCCTCTAGGCTGCCAGTTCACATAGGAGCTACCAATTAGCCCATTGGAACTATTTTCATACCTCTCTTGTTCCTCAACTCTTTTTATGTTTCAATGTGGCTCAGAGGTAAAAAAGTTTGGGGATCCCCAAAAAAGAATAACAGCTAGTGGAGTCCAAAGTTGACCAGAACATTATGTCAATGTAGCAGTGGGATTCCTCCAATCAATCAATGTCCTAGATTCTTTCATTGCATTGGGAAACTGATTCCCTAGTTCCAGCTTTGGATGCCAGGCATAGCAGGTGGTACAACTCAACTGGCAGAATATTTCTCTTTGTATAAGAATCCTTGGTATATCATTCATGAACCAAAAGGATGGATATCATGAAACACCCTTTACTTAAGTAGATGCAAAAAAAAGCGAGCCAACCATTTTGTGTGAATTCTTACAGGCACAGACACAATTACAACCAAATGTAAAAACTCCTTTTAATCTCCAGGCTGGGAGATTATGGAAGAAAAACACTAAAGTACAAATGTGGTGGGATTTCGTCCACCTCCCTTTGAAATATTTATTTACGGATAAAGAGATCCGTATTATTATTAAACAGGAGGGTCATTTAATGTGTGTGTGAAAGACAAATTAAACATTTGAATAACTTAACATCTTGATTATCTTGCACTTTGCCGGTGCTGGTGGCTTTGTACGGCGTAATCACAGTAATGAATAAACATCGCACGTTCCGTCCTAACAAAGCTGATCAATTGCTAATTCCAGAATGTAACGAAGACGTGAATTTACTATTAATCTCTAAATCAACCCCATAGCACGTAGTTTCGGTTACAAAGAGAAAAATCTCTAATCAGTATTATACAATGTGAAGTCTTAAATCCAGGCCAGCTATGACTTTCAACGTGGACAAGTCCAAGCTTCTAATTTGGGAACTGGATTGAGGGAACTATCAAGAAGCAGTTCAAATCTCACCTCTTTTGATGTCTCAAAATTAAAAGTTTTGGATGATTGGATTTTAAAAATAGAATTAAGGCCTTCATACATGCAGAGATGTTTGGAAAATTAGCTATTTCCCCTATATGTGCACCTTGAGATGGCTGATATTGGGCTTATCTGATCGTGGGCCCAACGATTGGATCACTACAATGAGAATACAGTCAGTCGGATCAAGGGCCGCACCAACAGGCCGATTTGGTCCTCGATCTGACAGGCTCATCTCGCCCTGTGTATGGCCACCTTTAGAGAAAGCTCCAACATTAAGAGAAGGGGTGAACTGGCCTTCAAACATGTAACCAAAGTCTGCTCATTGCTGCCACTGGAAATCAAGGATGTGGTTGAAGCTGAGCAACCTCTTTCATCATGAGTTATTGATGGGCTTTCTAATTGTAGTTGAGCAGCATTACTCTTCCTTTGGCATGAATTCTCAAACTGTAACTCAACACCATCTCTCTCCCTTGTCATGATTTAGTCATGTACTCTCCATCTGTAGTGGTAAAATATCTTCATCCTTTCATTCTAAACTAGGGCTGTAGTTGAGCAGCATAGCTGTCCCCTTTCTCAAGAATTAGGAGTTGTTTCCCAAACTGTGGGCATGCCACCCTGAAAGTGGATTGAAGATTTCGGCCAGTGACTATCCCAGATATTAATTGCAATCCAGCTTGAAGGCCATTTAGGGGGGAGATTTGGGATAAGTGTTTTTTTGTGCCCTGGGTACCCCTGGAACCATAGCAGGGTGACTGTTACCCCAATGTTTCTATATATCTGTAACCTTGTTATGAGCTAAGGGGGCCCAGCCTGAAGGACAGTTAGGGGGAGATTTGGGGTGAGTGATTATTTGTACCCTGGGTACCCCTGGAACTATAGCAGGGTGTCTGTTACCCCAATATTTCTATATATCTGCTACCTTGTAATGAGCTAAGGGGGCCCAGTCTGAAGTCCAGTTAGGGAGAGATTTGGGTTGAATGTTTTATTTGTGCCTTGGGTACCACTGGCACTATAGCTATATATGTATGTTACCCCAATATTTCTATATATCTGTAAGCTTGTTATGAGCTAAAGGGGGCCCAGCCTGAAGACCCTATGTATGATTTTGGCTTTGGGGGGGGTGTCTAAATGAATCCTAGGATTTGAATGTTTTTTTCGAGTGACACATCCAGTGGTACCGCCTACTTGTTTTCCATTGGCTATCCTTTCTTTTAAATATCCTATATGTAATGTTCAATGTTCAGCCTATGACTAAGTATCCTTGGTAGACACAAAATGCGTCAGGCCATAGTTTTTAATTATGGAAAATAAAATGTAAGCTTTTTAATCCTTTTACAATCTGACTCCAGTTTCACTATTTTATGGGTCCAGGCTTGTGCCAGCCTCTTTTCAAGTTTCCTGGTATGAGCTAAGGGGGGCCAGTCTGAATGCCAGTTAGGGGGAGATTTGGGTGAGTGCTTATTTGTGCCCTGGGTACCCCTGGAACTATAGCAGGGTGAATGTTTCCCCAATGTTTCAATAAATCTGTAACCTTGTAATGAGCTAAGGGGACCCAGTCTGAAGGCCATTTAGGGGGAAATTTGGGGTGAGTGCTTATTTGTGCCCTGGGTACTCCTGGAACTATAGCAGGGTGACTGTATATCTGTAACTTTGTCATGAGCTTAGGGCAGAGCCCCTAAACACATTTGCCCCTCAAAAAGGGGCTTAAACCCAAACATCAAAATTGTACTTCTCTAACTAGGTTAAAATAACACTTCCCTTATATTATCTTGACTTTTTGACTGCAGTCACACATTTCTAACCTCCGAGAAAACACCATCTCTCCCCTTATCATAAGTATGTTATGAACACAAAAATAGTAGACAAACATTTCCTTCACTTCATTGGGAGTAAATGAAGACTCTTTCAGATGAAGGACGATATGAGTTAGATGTGGACCTTTAAAATGTAGATGACCATAGATTCTTCTACTCAACCTGGTTCAGTTACAAACTGTCCCAGCTTGTTTCTCTGAGATTTTATCATGTGTGCCCATCACTATTGTGCTGTAGTATCATATTGTCATGGATGCCACTTAAGACTAAGGGCCAACTGGTGGTCCTTATATGAGGAGTTCATGTACAGTATAGAAGCCCTACACTAAACCTGGTCCTGCATATTGTACCTTCTAATTATTCATTATAAGGTGAACTTCTCCTCTAGGAAATATAATTATTTTCAATACTTTCATTTCAAATCTCCCGAAAAAAGAAATTGTTCTAATAAGTACACAGCCAGGCAAATCAAAATGTTTGCTTTGAATTGTGAATGGTCCATTAGTAGAGAGAAACCCTTATGGCTAAATTAGTCTTATACCTGGGAGCTAATGATAGATTGCCTTTTAAATACACCCGGGCAGGTTATAGAAACCCATATGGCACAAATAGGTTTTCTCTTCTAAAGCGCAGCCCTGTCTCCCTTTGATATAAAATAATGGTTGCTTTTTGTTTTTGAATATCATTAGATTCGGTATTATTTCACTGAAGGGAACACTGTCCTGACATTTAAAAACATACAGTCATTAGTTAGATGGTTCTTGCTTGCCTGAAGCTCACCAATTAAATACAAGGCAATGTTCAATTTCAAAGCCAATTTAAAGCGTAATATTGTTTTACATTGCAGTGTTGTAGGATCTCACATTAGCAGGAGAGGGGAAACTGTCTACTGTTATAATTCTAGATATGTCAGAGAGAGAGAGAGAGAGAGAAATGGCCCTGAACTTACCGGCGGCTTATTGAAACCAAACATGGAATTTGATGGCAAGAAATGACCCTGATACTGTATATTAAGTAAAGACACGCGAACCACATGCTAATTAATGCTGAAAGTATAGAATAAGATTTCCATTATAGAATGGGAATGGAGTACTAGATGCAAAGCGTTTTTCAGCAGGATTCAGTGCCTAGCCGAAAAAGAATCCAAAACCTTTAAAATCTCAAGACTTTTTGTCAAGTGTTTAAAGAAATTGTAATTTTTTTATTTTTTGTTTGTTTTCAACAGTTTTCAGCTGGATTCTTTCTGAAATGTTCAGTATTTGGCCAAATCAGCCAAAAATTGCATTTGGTGCATCTTGATTTATAGTCAACTCTCTGTTGAGAATTCAAATAGGACTGGGAGAAAAATTCAATATGTACGATTACGAATATGGAATACAATTCAAATTTTCGGGTCAAAACCATTCGGTCAAATATTAAATAGGAATGCGCCGAATCCACTATTTTGGATTTGGCCGGACCCCCGAATCCTTTGCGAAAGATTCGGGCAAATACCGAACCAAATCTGAATTTGCAAATGCAAATTAGGAGTGGGAAGGGGAAAACGTTGTTTACTTCCTTTTTTTGTGACAAAAAGTCACACAATTTCCCTCCCTGTCACTAATTTGCATATGAAAATTAGGGTTCAGATTCGGTTCGTCGGGCAGAAGGATTCATCGAATCTGAATCAGAAAAGGACTGAATTCTGGCAGAATCCAAAACCGAATCCTGGATTCGGTGCATCCCTAATATTAATAATTCAAATTTTTTCTTAAATAACCTCCCAGTCGAATTGGTAATATATTCAAATTAATTTCTTAAATAACCTCCCAGTCGAATTGTGAATATATTCAAATTAAAAAATATCAAATTTATCGAATTCGACCTTTGATAAATGGGCCTTAAGTTACAGTTATAGTAATTCAACAGAATTCAATTAGGACTGGGAGAAAAACTCAATTAGTACGAATGGAATACAATTCAAATATGATTCAAATTTTCAGGTCGGACCCATTCGGTGGAGTATTAGACATTCAAGTTTTTTCTTAAATAACCTCCCAGTGGAATTGTGAGTATATTCAAATTAAAAAAAAAAATTCACATGAATTTGAAATTCGACCTTTGATAAATGGGCCTCAAGTAACAAAAAAAAAGTAAAGAAAGGAATGGGTGGGGTGCCAAAACAGAACTGGGCTTTTCCTACCAAAATGTTATTGCAAGGGGTTATGAAATGATGATGTCACAACTACATCATCTTGTTGTAATGACATCATTCCTGAATGGTTGAATTTAATGATGCCATTGGCACTTTGATGTGGAGGAGTCACCAACAAAGCTTTCTTCTCACTCACCTCTGTACTTCTATTTACTATTAAACACTTGCCGAGAATCAGTTGAGACAGAAGATTTTTTAGATCATTCCCCGGTTTTTATAGACAGTGTCTATGAGCTAAGCTCATTTTTGTTTCTGTGTAGGTAAGTGCATTCATATTGAATACCATCCATATGCAGAGCCCCAGAGACAGGTACAGCTGATTGGGTTCCATTCTGAATGTGTGGCTCTGCTTGTGGGCTTGTGCCCAGGAGCTACTGGTAACACTAGGAACATACGTAGTGCAACTTGAGCTCTAGTGGACCCTGATGAATGGAAACGGCCAGGGCACAATGTCACATTCACTTGTAATTACACACACAAAAGAGATTTATGAGTTCAATACGATACAGATTTTTATCAATAATATTGAGTGGGCGGATGCAGCAGCCTGGGTCTGACGTGAGCCCTCTAAAGTTTGCAAATATTGCAATGCAGGTGATTTAGCAATAATAACAAAATAATAAACCTGTCTCATTTGGCATGAAAAAAAAAATATAAAGATGCCCACTGCCCCTTGAACTACAATTCCCAGCATTCCCAGACACTTAGGGGGTTATTTACTAAACTTCGAATGCAAAAATTCTGAAAAATTTGTGATTTTTCTTTATAAAATCGGACTTTTAAAAAATCACAAATTTTTCGGGAATCTATTAAACCCAGAGTATGGAAAAGTCAGAATCTGAAAAACCTGCATCTAAGACCTGTCGAGTTTGTATATAAGTCAATGGGAGAAGTCCCATTGATTTTTTGATGTGCGCTGAGTTTCGTGCAATACCCCGCAGATTTTGGGCAAAAAATCTAAAGAAATCTGAGTTTTCGGGTGAAAAATCAAAAAAAAAATTGAAAATCTGATTTTAATAAATAAGAGTAAAAAACCCAAGCGGATCGGAGTTTGTAGTAGAAAATGCTGAGATAAAATCTGATTTTGATAAATAATCCCCTCAGTGACTGGAGCACCCAGTAGGATCTCAACCTTGTACACAGTAGTGTGATCAAATTTGTGCAGTGGGTGTGATCACACTGTAATCGGATTAAAGAATGCATCGTGGGTAAATAAAAATGTATTTATATTTGGTTGGGTTTTCTACTTTTCACACCTGCATTCAATTATTGATAACGTCTTATTAATAATAGGCCTCTTATCTTATTCAACCACATATACAATACCAAGCAATATTTTTACATATTGTTAGGATTTACATCAAGGATGTCCAACATGGGTTTTGAGTTATTTAGCTTTTCATTCAGCAGCTCTCCAGTTTGCAATTTTGACAATATGGTTGCCCAGGTCCAAATTACCATAGCAACCATGCATTTATTTAAATGAGAATATGGAATATTAATTGGGGAGGGTCGGAACAGAAAGACGAGTAATCAAAAGTAGCAATAACAATAAATGTGTAGCCTTACAGAGCATTCTTTTTTTTTTATATGGGGTCAGTGACCCCCATTTGAAAGCTGGAAAGAGTCAGAAGAAAATGGCAAATAATTAAAAAAAATATAAAATAACTAATGCACACCAATTGATAATTTGCTTAGAATTGGCTATTTAAAACATACTAAAAGCAGCCGTTTAAGGGCAGCAAAGAGAGAACATTTTACCTGGGGTCCTAAAGCCTGAATGGGGCCCCTTAACCTTCTAAATATATTCGATAAAACTGCATTTTATTACAGAAATTAAAGGGGTTGTTCACTTTTAAATTAACCATTAGTATGATGTAGAGAGTGATATTCTGAGACACTTTGCAATTGATTTTCTTTTTTTATTATTTGTTGTTTTTGAGTCATTTAGCTTTTTATTCAGCAGCTTTCCAGTTGCTAGGGTCCAAATTACCCTAGCAACCATGCATTGATTTGAATAAGAGACTGGAATATGAATTGGAGAGGGTATGAACAGAAAAATAAGTAATAAAAAAAGTAGCAACAACAATACACTTGTAGACTTACAGAGCATTTGTTTTTTGACGGGGTCAGTGACCCCCATTTGAAAGCTGGAAAGAGTCAGAAGAAGGCGACACATAATTCAAAAACTATAACAAATAAATAATGAAGACTAATTGAAAAGTTGCTTAGAATTGGATATTCTATAGCCAGACTAAAAGTTAACTTGATGGTGAACCACCCCTTTCAAGCTAATTGCAATTTTTTCCAGGGTGCATACGACTTCCAGTCACCCTGGTGGTATTAGCAATATAATGATCTATTTTATGATTTCTGAGACCTTGTTTCACGTTACCATTTAGATTTAAGAGGAATTTTTTAAATCCAGGACTTACCTCCCTAATGACATGGGTTTAGCTGATATCTTTCAGAACCTGGCAGCCACATGTTGGCCATTCTTTTGTTTTTTTTAATTTGGGCACAGGATCAGGGAGTATTGGATACTTGGTAGCCCTGGCACATGGCCACACATACGCCCACAGCATGGAATGATGGGAAAGATAAAGCAGCTCACTTATAAGGGATGGCAGGATAAGGAATCTGGGCTGCAAAGATAAATGCCAACAGAATAAATGCTAAATCTGAGTCAGCCTGTTAGCCCAGTGCCTGTAATCTCCCTTACGCCAATACATATACTAATCATGCCGCTAGCATGTCACAGATCAATAAGGTTCATGGCATCTATGGGATTAACTCATTGGCTGCATGATATATTTATTGTAATTGAAACCACTGACTGGGCCCCATCTACCTGCTGGAGCTGGAGGGCTCAGCATATAAATGGGGCAATATGAGATGATTAGGCAAATGTAACGGTAGGAAGCTCAGGAATCATGTTAAGAAATATTTACCCTATGCAGACATAGGTATTCTGCTGTTTCACAACTCCCAGCACCCCCTAATGTTGGGATTTGTACTTCTAATGGCAAAGTGTGGCTGTGACTCAAACATTGTGCTGGCAGTTGGCAAAAATACTTTCAGCATACCTAAATAAGAGTCAAAAGTGTTAAGTCAAAATAATGCATTGTTTTTAAATTTGCCCTTTAACCAGAACAGAGATCTCTCAACATTGCATCTCAATTTAGCAAAATTAATCCCCTCCCCCCTCTGTTTCCTCATATAATTCAGAAAAGCGATTGCTGAATGAAATGAGATTTGAAATATTGATGGGTGACGATTGTTTGTTTTGTACGGAGAATTATTTGATATCGGGACCATTTCCTTGGCCCGAGAAGAATCAGTGTCGTCGCCAGATGAAGTTTGATTTCTGTGTTTGAACAAATTGCTTTTTGGTTGGGAAGAGAAAGATGACTTCCAGTGATATCACTTGCCTTAGATTTATTGCCTGTCACTGTGTGAGCTGCAGCAGAAATAGACTAAAGGGTAAATGTGCCTTCTAACCTGCTTTGACTGATAAAGTAAAATATATTACACGTTACAGCTTCCAAAGCCTAAAAGAACTTCTGATGCCAAAGAGACTGTCCTGTATTCTAAACTTGGGAAGGGAGAGTGCAGGTCAGGAAGTAAAGATGTGCAAGGTGGCATCAGAAGGACAGGATGGTGACAGTAAGGGACAGGGGCACTGAGTGTGTTTGTTAGCGTTGGGGTTTAGATGTCAGTTTTGGAGATAAGAGATGGGATTGGGGTTAAGTGTTGGTGTTGGGGTTGGTGTTGGGTTTAGGGTTTGAGGGTTGTAAACAGATAGGGTTGGGAAGTTGGGAGTGTGGTTTGAAAGTGTTTGTTACGGTTAGGGTTGGAGTTAGGGTTGGGGATAGGGTTGAAGTTAGATTTAAGCTTGGGGTTATTAGGGCTATGGTTAGGGTTGGGTTTAGGGTCATGGTTAGGGTTGGAGTTAGGCATTAGGTTTAGGGTTAGAGTTGAAGTTAGATTTAGGGTTGGAGTTATTATAGCTATGGTTAGGGTTGGGGTTAGGTTTAGGGTTAGGATTAGGGTTATGGTTGGAGTTTAGGGTTGGGGTTAGGGTTAGGGTTAAGGTGACTGTAATTTTTATTTTTTTGTTTTTGCTTCTACCTCAGGTGCAAATGCAAAAGCACTATGCCTATACACTTACCAGCAGCAATGACTTCTGTGATCTGCATCTGTCACCTTATGCCTGGGGGTGCTTTGTACTCTTTGCAACACACTCTTTATAAATAAGACCCACCACTCACATTGCATCAGGGTCACTAATTCTATCTGCATTTGCATATAATATATATCTGCATATGTCCAAGCACCCATAGATAATGAAATGAAATATAGACCCCCAGATAGCTAGAAAGTCTATGATGTAACATGCAGTCCCTTACAAACTGCTATCACTGCTTTAAGAAGGAAGGCAACAATTTTCTTTTTAAAGAATGACTGTGCCATTTTAATTAAACAGTGTGCATTTAGCCTGTGACATGCAAGCTGGTGCTAGACTACAACTCCCAGCACCCCTTATTTGGGACATGTTCAGCTTGAATTAGCCAACAGCCACAGGGGCAAGGTGCTGCAGTCAGCTGAACAACCTCTTTCATTAAAATGGATATCTTGCCCTTTAAAGCAGCATAAAAATTAATTCATTGGGCGGATTTATGAAGCTCCTTTTATTTCAACCAACTCCATAGAATTCCATCCCTCCAACATGTGAAGGGGCTACGGCAAATAAAGAAGGAGATTACGGGAGAGAAGGTTCATTTAAAGAAAACAAGGAACGTGATGAATTGAGATCAGAGCAGATGTGGATCCTGGTAAAATGTAATTAGTGTATGTAATAAGGGGAAGTAATCAAGGAATGTCATTCAGCGTTAATGTATGGAACTCGTATCTGCAGTGAGTGACCTTGGCTTCAAGGATTAAAAAGAAAAAAAAACACTGAGAAAATAAGGAAATAGAGACAAATTCTTATTATCATCAATATTAAAATAACTTTCTTTGTTAAGGTATTTATATGTCTTCTCAATGCTGGAGAAAATGGCATGAATGAACACTCATCTAGTAACCCCTAGGAACTGGGTGGAATGAGCTGGTTAGCTATTTGAACATCTGCTTGGTTACTATTGGTTACTAGACCCCTGCAAAACTTCTGTTACATCAAACCCATAAGTGCTTTGTAGAGGTAATGTAATTACAGGCACAAGGTTTGCACTGTCTAGTAGTATATAACCTGAAGGTGGCAGTTATAAGGTTCTCTTATTGTACAGTATATAGAGAAATATTGCAGCTTACTCTAGCTATTTTCCCTCTCTATGTTGATCTGAAAGGGAAGGTCCTATAAATGCATTTTTTTCTGGCACCTGAGAGGTTAATTTTGAGCGACAGTTATATCTGCACTGATCTCCCAGAGCGAGGGGGTGATGCAAGTGAGAGGTCCGTGACACATTACATGGCAGTGACTATCAGAGCAAGTGTCATCTGGAGAAGCCACATGGATGTTGACTTCTCTATAACCTTGTCTGTGTGACACTAGCTGGTTATTAACCTCTAGTGGTCTAGCCTTGTATTCTATTCCAGGTTCATCCATTTGAATGGTGTTACTATTTTACGGACAGGGAGTTGTCAGAAAGGGTGCAAATAGGGGGCACAGATACCTGCGATAGCAGAGCAAGATGGCAAAGCACCAATTAAGAATGCAGCATGTTTAACTAGTACAGCTGAACCTGCAGACCTTCCTTTGATATCAAAATGCAACTCCCAGTGCCTTCGGACAGCTGAGATTAGTAACTAAACATGTGTACCGACTATATTCTACTGGAAGACTTAAATTATGAGGGTAGACTGTCAAGGTTGGGGTTGTTTTCTCTGGAAAAAAGGCACTTGCGAGGGGACTTGATTACACTTTACAGGTACATTAGAGGACATTATAGACAAATGGCAGGGGACCTTTTTACCCATAAAGTGGATCACCGTACCAGAGGCCTCCCCTTCAGACTAGAAGAAAAGAAGCAACGTAGGGGGTTCTTCACAGTCAGGACAGTGAGGTTGTGGAATGCACTGCCGGGTGATGTTGTGATGCTGATTCAGTTAATGACTAATGATCAGAATGACTTGGATGATTTTTTGTACAGGCAGAATATCAAAGGCTATTGCGATACTAAGCTCTATAGTCAGTATAGGTATGGGTATATAGAATTTAATTAAAAGTAGGGAGGAGTGTGTGTATGGATGCTGGTTTTTCATTTGGAGGGGTTGAACTTGATGGACTTTGTCTTTTTTCAACCCAAATTAACTATGTAACTACCTAACTAACTATGTAACTATTTAAAGGGGACCCGTCACCCAAAAAAAATATTCAAAATCCTTTTTTATCACATTCCTTCAGTCTGGGAACTCATAATTATAACAAGCAATCAGGAGCCATTTTGTGGACACTGTTATTAAGACAAGTCTTGCATCATCTCAGAATCTTGTTTGTTCACCAGAATGGGGGACCTGATGTCCATTCCCATGTACTCGTTACACAATTAAATGGTAAAGAGAACAGATTTTTGTGTCT
Organism: Xenopus petersii; assembly: GCA_038501925.1. NCBI lineage: Eukaryota > Metazoa > Chordata > Amphibia > Anura > Pipidae > Xenopus > Xenopus petersii. Next base: position 148,166,929 of record CM076678.1, on the reverse strand, counting down.
GGGTGACAGGTCCACTTCAAAGGGGTAGTTCAGTGGTGTAACTATTGTGTGCCGGGCCCCCCTGCAAAAAATCTTCAGAGAGGCCCAGCACACTCCTATCCACATCCTCCTGTGTACTTCCTGCCTCTGGACCCACTTCCCACCAAGACTCCACCTACTACCCACCAAGACTCCATCCACTAATCACCCAGACTCCTCCCACTACCCACCCAGACCCCACTCACTACCCACCCTGTGCTGAGGCACTCTGCTTCCCCACGCATGTATAAGAGAGCGACTGGGGAAGAGGGGTTCTTGTTGGCTATAGAGGAAGTATTCAATAGGACATGTATAGCCTAATGCGTTTCATGTTAAATGGGCACTAACTCATAGGCTTATGGTTCCACACCTGTACTTTTTATAGGGGTGATGACCGGATCAGAAAATGATACATCAATACAGAACCTAATCCAATAGGTGTCATATGAGCAAACAACAGCCAATAAAACCAGTGAAAATGAAAAACAGTGTGAATATAGTCATACTTTCACCTTTATGTTTACTTTTAGTGTATTAAAGAATAGTTAATTCTTAGCAACTTTTCAGTTGGCCTTAATTTTTTATTTTTTCTTGTTTTTGAATTAGCTGGGGGTCACTGACCCCATCTAAAAAAACAAAACAAATGCTCTGTAAGGCTACAAATTAATTGTTATTGCTACTTTTTATTACTCCTCTTTCTATTCAGACCCTCTCCTATTCCTATATTCCTGTCTCTTGCTCAAATCAATTCATGGTTGCTTGGGAAGTTTGGACCCTAGCAACCAGATTGCGGAGGTTGCGGAACTGGGGAGCTGCTGAATAAAAAACGAAATAACTCAAAAACCACAATTAAAAATAAATGATAACCAATTGCAAATTGTCTCAGAATATATATATACAGTATATACACACATGCTAATAGAATGGACACTGAAAGGTTTTGCATTTGATTGTTCTTGAGCATTTTTTTCATGGGGGTGAAGTGGAATATTTCAAAAGGACCCAGATGTTCTCTGTTTTATCCCTAGAATAAACAGTCCATTCTTTGAACTAGAGGGTCGGAAAAAAAGATGCAACATAAAGGGTTTTTCATTGCCAGAGCAGAAAACGTATGTTTTTCTGATAGGCAAGGTTGCCATGGCAAAACCTCTCAGTAGCATTAAACAAGGCTCAAGCCAAGGGCAAAGGCATGAGGGTGCTGGAGTTTGGCACAGCTGGAGTTCTATTTTTAAATATGCTTTGGGGTATATTTCTGGAAGGAGAATTCTACTAAATACCCTCATTGCCTTAAAGCTGATTTCAAGCTCAAAGGTTCTTTTGGTCCAAGTGGCACCTGGCGCAAGTTTCTTTTCAACCGTAATCCTTTGATTGGATGCAAAATATGATGGGGCTTGGTCACTATCCAATCATTATAAATCTTAAGAACTTTTAAATGTGCACTTACTGAAATAGAGCTCTTGAGCGGCAAGCATATTTAAAGCCAATAAAGCAAATTAAGCAGTACTTTACAGCCTGAGTGCTCCCCGTCTTATTGATTGCTCCTAATGTGTTTCTTTCAACCTGATTAACTATGTGACTAGATACCCGCCCCCAACATTCCTGGTTGTTAAATCAAGACATTTTAAGCTGTCCAACTATTTCCATTTAGGCACTATAATACATGTTCAAGGGCCAAGGTAGGTTGATATTTATCATGGGAACAGTCTAGGGGGTCATTAAAATGATCTTTTAGGTCCATATCCAACTTGTGGGTCTTCAGTTGGACATCCCTAGGTTACACCAATCAATTCACCCAAACCAGACCCAGCAACTTCAATTCTCACCACAACTCTACACATCTAAAATGGCATGGCCTCAGTTGGAATACTCCCTGATACGTTTTCAAACTCCCTGGAGGCAATATTAACACAAGATCTATCTGTAGGGAGCATGGAGATTTTTTATTGGAGATAAGAAGCAAACAAACCATGTGCAATGCCAAACGTTGGCTAGAGGGTGCAAAGGGCACCGCCATTAGACTCTGGAGTAGGTAATGTGATAAATAGCATTTCATCATCTGGAAGTCTGACAGAAAAGTCTGGGTTTGGTAGATGCCAGGAGAACACTACCTGTCAGAATGTTTCTTGTTGACGGCAACATTTGTTGGAGGAAGAATAATGGCCTGTGCTTGTTTCCATAGTTTGGGCTTGGGCCAAACCTAATGGCTACAGAATACAGTTACATTGATGACAATTCTGAGATTTGTGGCAATTGTTTTGGGAAGTATCTGAAAAAATAAGGAAACATAGAATCTATCTTATTAATATTGCTATTTCTGTTTCTTTGTAAAGGTCTTTAGATATTGTCTAAATTATGGTAATAACTGGTCTTTGGCAACTTGTGTACAAGGTCAGGTCCCTACAGAACAGATTTGCTATGGTGCAGAGTGGAAGAACTTGACTGGCCTACACAAAACTCAACTGAGCACTTGTGGGATGAATTGGAACCCTGACACATCACCTCACTAATGCTATTGTGGCTGAATGGAAGTAAATCCCACCAATAATGTTTCTCGTATTTAGTGGAAACCTTGCCAGAAGAGTAGGGATTGTTATAGCAACAAAGGGAGAAGCAACTGCATGTTAATCCCATTGGTTTAGGATTGAGACATTGGGCAGGTGTCTGGATACTTGTAGATATACTGTAAGACATATACTGTGCAAATATACAATAAAGGAACATTCTATGCACACACTAAGCAGAACTCTTGTACACCGATATCACATGAAGTGACAATATATTTTAGATACATTTGTTTAATGTCAACCTAATGCAGTAGTTGCAAGTTAGTGGGGCTGCAACCACTAGGGAAACACAATGCCTTGACTGGAACGCTGAAGACCCCTACTATTTGCCATCCTATCCAAAAACCCAGTTTGAAGGTGAGTTACAGTAAGATTTGGGGTGAATAGCTTCTTGCTTTGTTAGATATTTCTGGAACTGTCACTGAATGGCAGATGTAACCTTATTGTAAAATAAAAGGGGGTCCCTAAGCAGATTTTGGACCAGAAACCTGGCTGAAAAAAAGTAAAATTTGAAAATACTACAATAATATAACACTCTGCTATTTCTAAACAGCAAATGTAATATAAATCATAATCATAATAAGAACACTCTAAAGGTGAGTTAAGAGGAAACACTATACATTTTCATTTTTCAGACTAATATTGTTATTTACAGTATTTATAAAGCTTCACATAACCAAGAGGTACTTTCGCATGTAGCATGCCAGCAGAAGCAAGCTTCCGTATTTTTTTTTTGCAGTTGGAAAAATATACCTCCACTTACATAAGATCCATAATTCCCTGAGCCAGAGCACCTGCAGGGGTGGGAACCTTACTGACTAAGTGATTCTCACTTGACACTTGATATCTCACGAGATGGTTCAGCTCAGAGCAATTCTAACCTCAAGACATCCTACCTGTCTTCTTTAGTTTAGACACGTTCTAAATAAATCATGCTCTGTATTAACTCTTAGTTCAACCCCACAGAGTGAAACGGGGGAGCATTATGGCATTATGCCAGTAGAGTGGAGCATCTTGTTTGGCTGCATCTGTAGAGTCATCTTCCCAAATCCAGATATAGAATTGATATTTCCATGAGACAAGTGCAAAGGGGAAGTCATTAAAAATATTGAAGGTATAGTTGATCTTTACAAAGTTCCGTTGTGTTTGGGAGGGATCAGGCAGGCTGTTCTCATGGCTGTGTGCAGATAATGACTATAAAAGATACAGTTGAGGGATTGTGAAGGTCACAAGAGCTGGTGATCTATGTTTGAGTGAGCAGGAGTCCAGCAGAGTACATCTTCCTACAAAAAGCTTCCTGCAAGGTTGGATGGATTCATGAACTACCTTGTGCTGCTGCAGCTGCAACATGGTCACAATCCCTCCTATACACATTTTAAATGGATGCCATCATCAATCCTGATGTGCTTTATGGTTGGGGTTGAAGATATCTCTAGAAGAGCGTTAAGTCACAAAGGTGTCAAGGGAAGGTCAAGGATCTTCTGGTTGGAAAGGTTTAAAGGCCACTGCTTAGCACAATAGCACTGGAAGGATTGCTATTTTTTATAGTTTTTCTAAAATATTTCTTACAAAATATCACTGTTTAAGCCTGGGTAAATGTGATGGCAGCGAGCCATTGTAGACATGTCACATACAGAATAGGTTGTTGTGCTCCATGATCCGAGAAGCAACGTTATAGGTGTCCTCTGTGATCCATGTGACAGTTGTGCACTTATACAGATGGGAAGTCACAGACGAATGACGCTGTTCTTGAAAATGGTAACAACGGAACGCGGCTGATTAAATAGAAAGATGTCTGTAAGATCTCAGTTATGCAGATAGGCCGGCCAAACTGTCATTGATTGCAAAGGAACAGACGCTAAGGCTCATGGAATGCTAGGCATCTTAACCTAGCTCTGAAATCCATTTTAATGCAAACCATCTGTCATATCGGGTCACTAGTGCCAAGTGCAAAGAGATCTCTGTACTTACCACTTGGTTGTAGTAGTTATTAAAGGGCACCTGTTGCATGAAAACCTGGGGTGCAGGCAAACAGATTCAGTGGACTAGGCTGGTGAAACACTGGGAAAAAAAGATGGTGGGCTCGACCAACCCAGACCTGCTCCCTGGGTGCTGCAGCCTTATCTTCCCCAAGACCTGATCTTAGCAACAACCAAATGAACAAAAATACAAAAAGGTGGCCATACACGATAAGATCCGCTCATTTGGCAATGTCGACAAAAACAAAAGAGTGATATCGGGTTAATCCGATAGTTCGGCCCTAGGGCCAAACGATTGGATTACAATAAAGGAAATGGGTGCCGACAGGACAAGGACTGCATCAACTAGTCGATTCAGTCCTCAATCACCACAAAAAATCAAACCTGCTGATCAACATCTGGCTGATTTCTGATGGGTAAGGGAGACCCATCGGAAACACCCCATACATGGATAGATAAGATGCCTATGTATGGCCACTTTAAGGTACACACAAGAAAGGCGAACGGGGGTTGCGGCTGAGGCAAAGGGCCTAAGGGAGGAGTGGGGGCTGCAGCTGGGGCCCAGACCGTTGCTGAACAGATTCGGCTCTCCAGTTGGGAGAAACAACAGTATTTTTTCAAGAAAAAACCCCCTTACAAGCACTCTCACCCATGTTGGGGCACACGCTGCATAAATTGATGAATGCCCCAGCTCACTCATTAAGCACATGTGTGTGACACAGAATCATGGGATGGGTCAGCTGAATCACACATAATACATATAATGAGTGCCACAGTGCCCCAGCTCACTCATTATGCACATGCATGTAATGTAGGATCAGTTTCCATAATGATGGTACTCGCACCAGGAACTTCCTCCCAGATTTACCCATGAGGAGGGTTTCTTGAAAATATAATGTTGTTTCCCCCAACCAGAGTGTGGGCTCTGTGGACCTGGACCTCTAGTGGAGGAAACGGTTTGCTGTCATAGGTGCCCTTTAAGAACCTTTTACCATAGTGACTTACCATTCTGATGTTATTGGCCCTTTAAGAGATCGAAGGGCATTTGCTGTGCATTGGCAGATACAATAGATAGTTTCAAGAAAGGGTTGGATGGATTCTGAGCAAGTGGAATGCTTGATGATATTAAAACTTATGGTACCATGTGGGTTCAGGTTTGTACAGGTTAATTTTCTGATTTGGAGTCAGATTTTTCCATAACTGTAGTAAACTAAAGGCACTTAAGGGCTTCCTCTGGTCCTGCTATATACTCCCTACTATTGGCTTAGAGGCTGACCAGGAATTACTCAAGCAAAAGGTTACATTTGATGGATATATGTCCCTTTTCAGCCTTATCTATTATGAATGTTACTGTACTTTAGAAAAGACAAAGTACTTGCTGAACCAGATCCTCTATGAGCTGCTTCCTGAAACCTCAGTAACAAGGGCAGTTGCCGGTAACTTACTGAACTGCAGGTATGTGGCATGTGAAATGAACACGGGAACAAAGAATAACTACCAACAAACTGTTGGCTATTTTTCCACTTTCAGCCAAATATACGTTTGGAATCACATTGACCAGCTTTACAATCTTATTCTATGTTTCTTAATATATTGTCGTTAACAATACCCAGTGGACCATGTTTAGGATTGCCACCAGGCCAATATTCAACAACCTAGCGAGTAAAATACCAACTACGGTGTACTGGCGGGTAAATAAAAACATGGCCATTGTTCCACCCCTGGCCCACCTATTTATGCCCCTAATCTACCCAATTACTCCCCTGGCCTGCCCAATTATATCCCTGAAAAGCACAATTTCTGTTCCTATCACAATCAGTTTCTTCTCATTCATTTGGTTCGGCCCCCTTATTTCAGCACCAAACCCCCCTCATATCCCTTTACCAATATAAATATACCTTAATATAAAGGGGAAGTTCAAGCTCAAAGAGAGCTCTTCAAAACCAGGTAATCTTTTTTGTTATTTTTTATATTTTTGCACCCACAGACCTGCTAACATTTAAAAATAGAATATTTTAGGTCATCAATCCAATTCATTCTAGTCAACCAAGTTGTTGTTTTGGGAAGTACTTTACATGAAATTGCCACTGTAATTATCCAGCCATGGTATTTTATTTAAAGCTGGCACTGCAGTTATCCTGCCAAGCATTCTGGTGTATTATATTTCCAATTGGTGCTGCATTTATACTGCCATGTGTTCTGGGGGTTTTTATTTCCAAATGACACTGCATATATCATTTCATGTGTTCTGGGTTATTATATGTCCAATTGGTGCTGCATTAACCTACCATGTGGTCTGAGATATTATTGTAGGGACCTATAGGATATCCTATCCCTATAGAGTTAATCCCCTACCTTTTTGTATTAGTTCTCTTTTCCCTTGTTATTGGGCCAAGCCCTTGTAACTGGCAAAGTGTAACACCCACACCTATTGGACAAAGAGTGTAATGACACTCCCCTGCCACACTGCTATATAGTGTTGTGCAGGGAGTGTCCTCTTCCTCTTTGGCTCCTGGTGCTGCTGCTAGGTGAATCTCCATTGAGCCTGGGATCACCATAGGCCCCAGTAAGCCTTTACCCTAAAGGGATCTGACACCTTTAGTGCTAAGTCGGGGACCAGGTAACCCCGTGAACGAGGACCAGCTAGCATAGTAAGATATTGTTATAGTCTCTCTAGGAGAGAAAGACAGAGAGGTGTAGCAGAAAGAGCAGCTGTCGCTCCAACAAGGATTGTAGGAGGAAGTAGCTTCCCACAAGGCCTGTTTGCCTTTAGAGCAGGGACCTCAGTTGATAGGGCAGTAGGTGAGCAAAGGACTACCTGAACCCTACCTGATTGATCCCGATCCCCTCACTGTGCAACGTTGGTTGAACTGGGATTTGATGTACACCTATCTGCAATATCCTTTGGGAGTCGCATCTGTTTGACTGTGAACCTTTACTGTCCAAAGTGATTCCACCTGCTGTGTCCTCAGAACTATTGTAAGTAAACCTGTGGTCATTTGCCTCTGGCATAATAAATCTGCTCCTGTTACCTTTTTAAAGAACCTCCTGGCGTCCATTATTCTATTTTTGTACTTATATGCCTGTGAGTTGTAGATCAACTACAGTTTAAAGGGGAAGCTTCCATTTGGCGAAGGCTCTGCCCTGAGTGAGGATTCGCAATGTAACCCATGCTCACTACCTAGCTGGTCACCCTTAACTCCTAATTGGCAGAATAGGCCAAGAAAGCGTTACATTATATTTTCATTTGGCACTGTATTAATCCTGCCACGTATTCTGGGGTATTATATTTCTACTGGATGCCATGTGTTCTGGGGTATTTTACGTCCAATCGGCACTGCATTTATCCTGTCATGTGTTCTTGGTTATTATATTTCCATTTGGCATTGCATTTATTCTGCCATGTATTCTGGGGTATTAGATTTCCATCTGGCACTGTATTAATCCTGCCATGTATTCTGGGGTATTTTACTTCCAATTGGCACTGCATTTATCCTGCCATGTATTGTGGGGTATTTTATTTCCAATTGGCACTGTATTAATCCTGTTATGTATTCTGGGGTATTTTCATTTCCAATTGGCACTGCATTTATCCTACCATGTATTCTGGGGTATTTTACTTCCAATTGGCACTGCATTTATCCTGCCAAGTATTCTGGGGTATTACATTTCCAACTGTCACTGTATTAATCCTGACATGTAGTCTGGGGTATTTTACTTCCAATTGGCACTGCATTTATCCTGCCATGTATTCTTGGGTATTAGATTTCACACTGGCACTGTATTAATCCTGCCATGTATTCTGGGGTATTTTACTTCTGATTGGCCCTGCATTTATCCTGCCATTTATTCTGGGGTATTACCGGTACCTTTCCAACTGGCACTGTATTAATCCTGCCATGTGTTCTGGGGTATTAATGGCACTGAATGCTAAGAAAATGCCTCCTGCATAAGATATAACATATCTAATGGGGGAGCAGGAGATATGAGTGGACTGGGGCCACCCTACAGTGGGGCCATTTAGAATCCTGTCAGAGCCTCACCGTGACCTGCAAGGAAATGTCTCAGTTTCATAAATAAGTGGTAAATAGAAGTACAAAGTGACATTTTATATGGCAGTATAACACATGAGACGGTCGACTCATCTCTGAAGTGTGGGCACCCCCGCTCTAGGGGAAAACGTGCAGAAGAAATGAATTGCAAAGGAATAATGTTCATTCTCTAAAATCTTTTCCCTTATTATTCCGGAAACATGCATTTTTTCCATTAGCCACCAAATGAATATGTATATATCCTTTTGTACCGGGGAGATTAATATGACTGGGAACTACGGAGGTAACAGCCTTTTACAGAATGTGCTTGAAAATACATTTTCATTCCTGATTAGGGAAATGTGCAAATGGAATCAAACTCTGCCACCTTTCATCTTTATACCGAAAATTGATTTCCTAGGATGTTTAATTTGCAAATAATGAAAATTGCGGCCCGTTCAAACACACACACAGACAAATTGCCCGGGATTTCACTTGTTATGCTAGAAGGTTCTAATTCCTAATAAGATTATAATGAGCAGGTTATAAAAAAAAGTCTATATACAGGCAATTCATTCTTATTTACCTAATTCCGAGGTTTTTGAAAAGTATTAAAAATAATAGTCGCCGAGGAGCTCTTTATTTTGAGGAGATTTTAACCTAACGAATTCCCTCCACACCCGTGACGTAAAACGGTTTCTTGCTGAAAGCATAATTGAGACTAATTATCAAAGTGTTTAGTGATTTTTTTAACACGCAGAATTACACGTTTCTGCTCAGAGAACTTCATCCAATTAATTTACTCTTGCTTGGTCTTCCCCTTTCTTTTTAAGCCAAGTTGTGTTTTCGTCTTTGCTGGTGGCCATGGGTTCCACCACAACTTAAGAAGCCCAGTTTATAGACCACAATAAAAAAAAAATTGGCCGGTTTTGAACTGGAACTCACAACAGAATCTGACATGCAGGGCCTACTCTCAATTAGACAGAGACAATGATAGCAGAGTTGCCAAACTCCTAACACCCACTTGTAGCAGAAGACAGGACAGGGTTCAACCACAACTTAAGAAGCCATGTTTCTAGAACACAATACAAAATTGGCCCGTGTTGGACTGGGCCTCACAACAGAACCTGACCTCCAGAGCCTACTCTCAATTAGACAGAGACAATGATAGCAGAGTTGCCGAACTCCCAGCACCCACTTGTAGCATTAGACAGCCCATGGGTTCCCCCACAACTTAAGAAGCCCAGTTTGTATAAAACAATAAAGAATGGTCCTGTTTTGGACTGGGCCTCACAACAGATAGAGTAATTATCCCATAGATGTAAAATGGGTAGACTCACCGGTAGACACATTGGGTTTGGTTGCTTAGCCCCAAAGAATCCATTGTTGACAGTTCAATTAATGTTAAAAGTTTAGATTTATTAAAGTTTACATAATTATAAAAGCCTTATGTGTTTCATGCTAGAAGGCACTTAATTGTAGGCTCACTAGGACTTGGTTTCACAATCTGGAAGGCCAGTCCAACACTTATGACAGGGTAGCATTAACAGTGCCCTATACATATACCAGGACCCAATGAAGTTTCTACATTGTGGGGCTTCTCCATCCCTTTCTCACTGTGGGACAAGCCTGAAACTAGATATTCTGGAAGTCATAGCAGGGTGGATGATAAAACAAAGTTATCATGTGATTTATAACCTTATTATTTGGTATGGGGAATAACCTTTGGATGACAATTTCTTGAATCAACCCTACAATAGAGATCAAGGGAATAAACCTGATCTACAAGCTGCATTTCTTCATGCGTAAGCAAATGCTCAAGAATTTAATGGAAGTTAATTCAAATTTTCTTTCTACAATGTGCTGGAGGCAAATTACCCCCTTAGAGGGCCACTCGTTGGGTAGAAGTCCCCCTTATCTGGTATCAAAGTGACAGACAGAGGGAAACATTGGTGTACCAGTCATTTAGTCAAGAATATAAAGGACCTCAAGTTGACTTTCACGCTAGATATTATGAGTGTCTTATAGAGCAAACAGACTTTCTTCCCAAGTCTCACCTTAACTGTCATTCAATTTGAACACCCTGCCACTTTTTCAGGATCCCCTGGGGGGCTGGTACCATAGATTGAGAAATGCTGCTTTGTTTCCTAGACCAATTTCAGATATGAGGAATCAACAAGGTTCTCTTTAACTCCAAGCTTGATATAATCACCTATTTGACTTTTACTGGCGAGTCCTACTGCCAACAGTGACATCACTACAGGAGATGCCGTGGTCTAGAGATAAATTCTGCTCCGGGGCCTACAGGCCTCTACTTATACCACAGCTTGGCAAGCCACTTCATCTTCCTGTGATTAAGAAGCTATTTACGTAAGAGGAATTTTATTAAAGTAAATAATAGGGGATTACAAGCTACACAACACCCCAGCTGTTCCATTGTTCCCAATAAAACCTGCTGTTATTTGCAGATGTTTGATCCCATTACGCAGTCTTACAGTCACAAAGACAAAGTCATATGCAATCAATAAGGTTTTATATCAGAGAGCAAAGGTTACGGCGGGCACTTTAAGGGGCTGCGCCAAAGAGCAAAGCTCCATGTGCTCCATCAATAATCCCTATACCTGATTTGGCCCAATCAGCATTTTATCTTTGTTCAATTAAAACTAGCCTTGGACGTGGGCATTCACTTCATTATTTCTGTCAATAAAACAATAAAGTCGCAGTGTGTAAATATGGATAAATTGCTAATGAATCGGAACATTAATTAATCAATCCACTGGGGGGGCGAGAATATTTTAGCACCGTTCTATACATTGCCATGGGCATACAGTGTTTATTTCATCCAGACAGATGTGTGATCGCACCTAGGTTATTTTATTTCGGAACTTTCTAATTATTACATTTCTGTTGAGATTGAATATAAAGGTGCCAAAAAACACCAGAGCATAGTGTGCATGTATGTATACAAATTTAGATATATACATATATACATATATATACAGTATATATACATATAGATATATATTAGGGATGCACCGAATCCAGGATTCGGTTCGGGATTCGGCCAGGATTCGGCCTTTTTCAGCAGGATTCGGATTCGGCCGAATCCTTCTGCCCGGCCGAATCCGAACCCTAAGTTACATATGCAAATTAGGGGCGGAGAGGGAAATTGAGTGACTTTTTGTAACAAAACAAGGAAGTTAAAAATGTTTTCCCCTTCCCACCCCTAATTTACATATGCAAATTAGGGTTCGGTTCGGTATTCGGCCGAATCCTTCGCCAAGGATTCGGGGGTTCAGCCGAATCCAAAATAGCGGATTCGGTGCATCCCTAATATATATATAGAAATATAGAGAAAATACAGTGCAAACAGCAGGCACTTGCATTTATAGGTGTCCTGATTGCAGTCCAGGGAGTATCCAAAGGTCCACAGGTAGATAAGGAGTCCACACTCATAGGCCTTATGGAGAAAACAAAGTCTTTATTGGTGGAGACTAGTGTTTCATCTTTGACAGAGGCTACTGTGTTAAGCTGCCATAAACTATAAGAACCGTCCATTTGGCAAGGTCACGAAACTAACCTTTTTGATGTAGAGCAGGCACTTAAAAATCAATTTCCCAAGCAAACATGTAAAATCCAATAATAGTTCTTTTGAGCGGTTGCTCTACATGGAAATGATTGGATCCACTCCACTAGCTGAAGGCTCAGGGTGGTGCACCTGGGTCTTATGAACCAATCTTGGGACATTTTTACCTTTCAAGGTCACCAAACTAATGGATCTTTTCCTGATATGCCTAAAGTGGACAATATTGGGCTTAATCTGATTGTTGGCCCCTGGGCCAACCAATTTGATTACAAAGATGGAAATACAAGCCATTGGAGCAAGGACAGCATCAACTAGCCAATGCAATCATCAATCCAATGGGAATCAAACATGCCTGATAGATAGCTGATCTATTTTCGGTCAGGTGGGCCTGTCTGAGGGCCCCATACATGAACATATAAGATGCCGAATTGGTTTTGAAGGACCCAAATCGGCAGCTTAAAGGAATACTGTCATGGGAAAACATGTTTTTTTTTCAAAACACATCATTTAATAGTGCTACTCCATCAGAATTCTGCACTGAAATTCATTTTTCAAAAGAGCAAACAGATTTTCTTATATTCAATTTTGAAATCTGACATGGGGCTAGACATATTGTCAGTTTCCCAGCTACCCCTTGACATGTGACTTGGTAAACTTCAGTCACTATTTACTACTGTACTGCAAGTTGGAGTGATATCATTCCCCCTCCCTTTCCTCCCCAGCAGCCAAACAAAAGAACAATGGGAAGCTAACCAGATAGCAGCTCCCTAACACAAGATAACAGCTGCCTGGTAGATCTAAGAACAACACGCAATAGTAAAAGCTAAGTTCCACTGAGACACATTCAGTTACATTAAGTAGGAGAGATAACAGCCTGCCAGAAAGTAGTTCCATCCTAAAGTGCAGGCACAAGTCACATGACTGGGGGCAGCTGGGAAACTGACAATATGTTTAGCACAATGTGAGATTTCAAAATAGAATAAAAAAAAATTTGTTTGCTCTTTTGAGAATTGGATTTCAGTGCAGAAGTCTGCTGGAGTAGCACTATTAACTGATGTGTTTTGAAAAAAACATGTATTCCCATGACAGTATCCCTTTAAATAAAGGTCTTGGTTTTCACCATAAGTCCTGCTGCGATTGTGGACTCCTCATCTGCCTGTGACCCTACAAATATAGATCGATATATACATATATAGATAGATTTAGGTGTATATAATAGTGCACCATCTTGTACAGCATATTCTTATAAGTGGCACGTTCGTAACTAAATCAACATAAGAACTGACAGGCAACTTCATAATGTTCAGATATGGCAGCACCAAGAGGCACGGCCATGGGCGCACTGCGAGAGGAGCTCTGACGGGTCCTATTTTGCACTGCTGTAGGTGTTGCACTCACAATGTGCCCATAACAGTGTCTGTCAGCAATGCTCTTATGGGAGTGCTAACAGACTGTAAGCAAGCGGAGCTCTGTGCAAATCCGGCACATTCCAGTATGCTTTCCTGTGATTTTTTCCAGGGTGCATTTTGTGTGCAAGCTACAGGATGTCTAAGAGGGTGCCAAGGTGCTGCCAAATGTCCACCACTGTATTTATAGGAAGATGCAACTCCTTGCCTTCCATTCCATTCTAAGTGCAAAGAATTTCGCATTCAGGAGCAAACTACAAGGCAGGGTGCAATGTGCAAAGGACATTGCATGGGGCATAACTATAGAGGAAGACGACCCTATGGCTGCAAGGGGGCCCAGGAGGTATAGGGGCCCCATGAGGCCTTAATTCATATACAGTTTCAATAAATATTGGTAAAACAAGTTACCTCTAAACATTTTGGGGACCTGAAATATCATTTGCTGTGGGGCCCAGTAATATCTAGTTACGCCACTGGACATGGCACATTGCACCCAAGTAAATTATGGTGGTCACTTTCAAGGGGGGAACCAGCAACCTGGACATCAGGAAACAGCAACTTCACAAGGCGAATTGGGCAGGGAAGAGTTAACTCAAGCAGAAACGCTCTAATAACCTTTATGTGGAACAGGGAGTTCTATTCTGCAGCATTTGGAACACTCTGAGGGCAATATCAGTTAAACCCTGACCAGACCAGAGAGCTCTAATGGCAGCTCCCATGTTTAGGGACATGTAATAAAAGACATAAATGTCATTTAAAAGAAAATTCAATAATAAGAATAAAACTGTGCTTTTTTTTGCCGAGTAATCATGTTCATTAGAGAGTTTATTACACCGCAACCATTCGCTTCCCCATCTCATGACATTCTCTCCTTTGCTTGTAAAATCCCTCTCTGAATGTTACTGTTCCATAACGGCACAGAACCTGCCTGTGTAACTACCTCTGCTTAAATATTCATTGCCTGCGAAGAGTGATCAGCTCCAGACACCAATGTAATTGTTTTATATTTAGCTTATCAGAACCGAATCCATCGGGGCTCCATTTCTTAAATCAGAGGTTTTCCGCTGTAGCCCCGAGGACCCTAAAGCGATGCCCCTCTCAAGACTATCCTCATGCCGGCACAGATGGCTCTGTCATTAGCGCTGGTGGGTCTGTCAACATGACTGATCCGCTAACAGACCCTCTCGTGCTCACGTGAGGACGCCTTTAAATGCAGCGCTGCTGAGGAGGTCCTGAGGACTGGCTTTGACAGCCTATGATTTAAAAGCTCGGGGCTTTTTTCAGAAGATACAAATGCCTGAAACAGTAAATAGCAGTGAGGTTGAAATAGATGTCTCCTCTGTGGCCCAGTGCTTTCAGTCAAATGATAGATGCCCGGCCCCAGGACACTGGGGGAGACCTGTTTTTTAAAGAATCAGTTCTTTGTATTCTCCTCCTGCAGCCGAAAATACGCTTATTCCACTTATTATGCACAATGGCTGCAGCTCATCTTGAAATTAACTTTTATTATTTTGCTTTGATAGAAATTATGGGCCGTTCCTGATTCACTAGAGTGGACGAGGGTGATCAGTAAGGAGACCAGTATAGTGGACATTATAGAGAAGGTGTTTTTGCTATTATCCAAACTGGAAATTTGGCTCTTAAAGTTACAGGAGCAGCATTTTTGCAGCCTCTGGTAACTTGAGGGGTGCTGCCACCTGAAGCACCCTGGATATAGCAAGATTTAGTTTTTTCTTTGATTTCCAAAATTTTCAAGGATCTCTAACAGAGGGATATGTAACTATGTTATTAGTTAGGGGGGCATACCCAGGCCTGGACTGGAATTCACAATAGCATTCCAAGTACACAGAGGCCAAAGCAGCCTCCCACCAGCCCAATAAATAGTGACTGCCTATGGCTACTTACAGCAGCCTCTCTGGTATTTTCCAGAACTACAGATTGCCAGTCCAGGCCTGGGCATATCTAATGAATCAATGTCATGGACATAAGGTTATTAGGTTCAGGTATAGGGTTGCAACCTGTCCGGTTTTGACCCGGTTTTTTGAAGGGCTGCTTGGGTCAAAACTGCCTGGCCGTTTTTCCAAATTAGGAAAAACCGGGCAGGATTCCTTGGATTGATGTGACGATTGGCCATGTCATAGCCCCACCCCAGGATGTCACAGCCTCCACAATGTCACGGTCCTGCCCCCACAACGTCACTGTCCCGCTCCTGGAAGAATGCTGGTAACCCTATTCAGGTAGTAGGGCTTGAGAAGAAAGCTGGCATTGAGAAACAGGCAGGTTCAGCAATAGTCTAATGCGAGTTAAGCAAAGGGTTAAGCAGACTCAAAATATCAGATCTAGGTCTAGGCAGGATAGTTAGGAACAAACCAGGAGTCAGTAACAAAAACAGAAATGGACTGGGGGTTCCGGGGCCTACTGGGGCTGCCACTTCAGGACTTCCACACACATCCAGGGTCGGACCGGGTCGGCAGGACACCCGGAAAAAAACCCAGTGGGCCCAACCAACTGAGACCAGTTGACATGATAGCTGCTCTCCCTCCCCCCCCCCCATCTTGGGTGCAAAGGAAAAGAACAAGGTATGAGTGGGAGAAGGAGGGCGGTTGAGGTGCTGGTGGGTGGAGGACTATGCGGTATGTGGGTCGGCACAGCCTACGAGGGATGGGGCCCACCGGGTTAATTCCCAGTGTCTACTATAGAGGAGGTAGACCCCGCAGTCGCAGGGGGGCCCAAGGAACAGGAGGGCCTGGATTGTGGTGTCAGCTTCCTCTATAACTAATAAAAAATTCCTCCCCAGTCGCTCTCTTACCTGCGGCGAGGAAGGGTAAATTGTCGGGCGGGAGTGGGTGGAGTTGAGACAGGAAGTGGGCGGGGTGGAATGTGGGCAGGGCAGAAGAGGGGACGGGAAGTGGGAGGGAGGATGGGGATCAGAGTGCACCAGGCCATCCTCTGAAGATTTTTTTTTGCAGGGGGGCCCTGTGCACTCTAGTTACAACACTGCCCGGTGTCCTACCGGACCAGTCTGGACCTGAAATTCCAGATTATAGCGCACCCAGTGCAACCAGAAAATGAGCAGAGTAAGACCCTACAGTTGGGTCTGAATAATATGAATTTGGTATCATAGCAATGTCATGACACAGCAGTGATAACACTGAGTCAGCAATCAACACAACTTTACAATGGCCACTAGGGAGGTTAAACACAAAAGGGGTAATTTATTTTAGGAAAATTTGGAAAGTGCAAAAAAAGGCAGCATTTGCACTTTGCACACTAAATAAATTGCTGCACAAAACAGAATGCGTTGGTCCTCATGATTATAGCGCTAAGTTGTTACATGCAACTGTGCTTTTGTGCCACTTAGTGCTCTTGCACGGAGAACATGTAAGTGACCCTTTAAAAAATGTAAAACAAAAAACACTGATATAGGCAGTACTGTTTTAACTGGGGGTCAGTGACCCAAGCAACTTGGCAGTAGTTTAAATTGTACCGAATATCTTCAGTTTTATCTTGACTATAGATTTATCTAGTGGAAATATTAAGGTGCATGCATATTTATTACTCTGCGCTTTATTTACACTGGCTTTTAATATGGTGTTAATGGTTCAGCCGGAGCTTTTCAGCCTTGTTTTGTCATTGTCTGTGCGGCTTTCTTTAGCCATTACAGGAGCCCAGGGACATGATTAACAACAACTGGTGCAAAACCAGCCAATCGTGCCCATAATTGGCCATAGCAGGGACATGCCCCTCGGCATTTTCATAGTCTGTATTGAGAAATAAGCCGAATTTGCACGGAGATAAGATTGAACTTGATGGACAAGTCAGACTTGTATAAAAGATAAGCAAAACCGTATGTGGATTTCAGGTGTCCCACCCCTACACTTATTCATTTCTGCAACCGCCATCAACAAACTGCAGATTCCCCCTTCGTAGGAAAGCGTACATTGAATTATTAAAAGGTACAAAGCACAATAATGTTGTGTTTATTACAGAACAACATGAGCTGAAGAGAAAATTGCAGCAATGTTCCTGCTCATTATATAGAGAGAAATGTATTCCTTAACTGTGCAGTACATACAAATACTGCAAATGAAGGCACGAGGCTGCAGGACCGTGTGATTACCACTAAAGGGTAACTTGTTCATTAAAATGGACCATTCATACATTTAAACAAAAATGTAAAAGTCATTAAAACCAAACTGAGGATAGGAATTAAAGGGGAAATCCAACCCAGAGCAAATTCCCAATATACGTTCCTTACATATTTCCATTGGTTTTAAAACTGTTTGCAAATCTTTTTTCTGCTGAAAGCCGTGTCTGTTTCTCTGGTTCTGTCTCTTGAAACAACGATGAAAACATCAGTTCTCGTTAGGCCTATTAATTATTATTATTATTATTATTTCACAGAATATAAACAATCAGGCAGGTCCTGCTTTCAACTGCAAAGCCACTAACAATTACGATGTACCAAATCCACTATTTTAGGATTCGGGCGAATCCTGAATCCTTTGCAAAAGATTCGACCGAATAGCGAACCAAATCCGAATCATCATTTGCATATGTAAATTAGGGAAATGAAGGGGAAGAGAACCACAAGAGGTAAAAAAAAAATTCAACTTCCTTGTTTTGTGCAATGAAAAGTCACGTGATTTTTTGGATTTGCAGTCGGTTCGTCCAGGCACTTGGATTCGGCTGAATCCTGCTGAAAAAGGCCGAATCTCAAACCGAATCATGGATTTGCTGCATCCCTACTAAAAATATTGAATTCATGTAAAACGTATACAGGTATGGGACCTGTTATCCAGAATGCTTGGGACCTGGGGTTTTCCAAATTATGGATCTTTACATAATTTGGATCTTCATACCTTAAAGGGATACTGTCATGGGAAAAAAAATTTTTTCAAAATGAATCAGTTAATAGTGCTGCTCCAGCAGAATTCTGCACTGAAATCCATTTCTCAAAAGAGCAAACAGATTTTTTTATATTTAATTTTGAAATCTGACATGGGGCTAGACATTTTGTCAATTTCCCAGCTGCCCCTGGTCATGTGACTTTTGCCTGCACTTTAGGAGAGAAATGCTTTCTGGCAGGCTGTTGTTTTTCTTAGATCTACCAGGCAGCTGTTATCTTGTGTTAGGGAGCTGCTATCTGGTTACCTTCCCATTGTTCTTTTGTTTGGCTGCTGGGGGGGGGGGGAAAGGGAGGGGGTGATATCACTCCAACTTGCAGTACAGCAGTAAAGAGTGATTGAAGTTTATCAGAGCACAAGTCACATGACCTGGGGCAGCTGGGAAATTAGTCAATATATGTTTGCTCTTTTGAGAAATGTATTTCAGTGCAGAATTCTGCTGGAGCAGCACTATTAACTGATTCATTTTGAATTTTTTTTCAAAAATCACATAAACATTAAATAAACCCAATAGGCTGGTTTTGCTTCCAATAAGGATTAATTATATCTTAGTTGGGATCAAGTACAAGCTACTGTTTTATTATTACACAGAAAAAGGAAATTGTTTTTAAATATTTGGAATATTTGTAAAAAAAAAAAAAATGTCGCCTATGGGAGATGGCCATTCTGTAGCTTTCTGGATGACGGGTTTCCAGATAACGGATCCCATACCTGTACTGGAAATCTGCATAGAATTAAATATTCTTTCATTATGCCAAAAACAAGTTTTTAGGTGATGTTCCCCTTTAAGGGGAAGACGTTTGCGATTCATGCAGATGAACCTTGTTGCTTTGCGGAAGCAGCGGTGCTAACGGTCCGTTTAAAATTCCACTAAGGTGGAAGTTTATTTTTCCGCTTGCAAAAGAGAGCAGAGAGCTGCAAAGGTTAATGTGATTATCATAAAGCCGGGCATACATCTGCATGTATAATACGTCCGTGTTATCCAATTATCGGAGGCACCCAAGCTTTTCATATTCCGAGAAAAAAAAAACCTCGACGTTTGGTGCGGTTGGTTTTACTAATGTGGGCTCTGCATTAAATCGCTGCCTAGAAAAAAGGATCAGACTCAATAGCTCATCATTGTTTCTTTATATCAAGCGGCACGGATTATACTAACAGGAGCTCTTTAACGAGCAAGGATCATCAAATGAAACTGATCAATTGCCTACACTTCAGTTTAGTAATACACCAATGCTCCCATGACCAAAGATCTCTATGGGATTCGTTATCCGGAAACCCGCTATCCAGAATATATAATTAATCCTTATTGGAAGCAAAACCAGCCTGTTGGGTTTATTTAATGTTTACATGATTTTCTGGTAGACTTAAGGCATGTAGATCCAAATTACGGAAAGATCTGTTATCCAGAAACCCCCGAGCATTCTGGAAAACAGATCTCATACCTGTACTAATAAAAACCACCAGTTTTCATGAAAAAGATGCAATTGGTTCACAAAAGTTAGCAGAAAGTTCACTTTTATTTTATTTCTAAATAATAGGCATGCACCGAATCCACTATTTTGGATTCGGCCGAACCCCCGAATCCTTCGCGAAAGATTCGGCTGAATACCTAAGCGAATACGAATTTGCATATGCAAATTAGGGGTGGGAAGGGGAAACATTTTCTACTTCCTGGTTTTGTGACAAAAAGTCTTGCGATTTCCCTCCCCGCCCCTAATTTGCATATGCAAATTAGTGTTCAGATTTGGTTCGGCCGGGCAGAAGGATTCGACCGAATCCTGCTGAAAAAGGCCGAATCCTGGATTTGGTGCATCCCTACTAAATAATAATTCAGGTATGGGATCTTAGAACTGGGAGCATAAGTAAACCTTTAAAATAAGTGAATGTAAAATTGACGAGGGGGCTATTCTAAGCACTTTTGCAATGTAAATTCATGAATTATTCTTTTTTCATTCCAAGATATTAAGGGATACATGTACTGTTAATATAAATTAATTTTGTTACAACAGCGCCACCTGCTGGTCATTTTCTGACCATTCAGACCACCAAGTAGTCAAGGAAGTTGTCAGGAGAAAGAAAGAGGCTGATGTTCTTCTGCTTAGGAAAGATTTGAGAAAGATTTCTAATTTTTTTCCTAAGCAGAAGAACATCAGAGCAGCCTCTTTCTTTCTCCTGACAACTTCTTTGACTAATCTGTGGTCAGAATGGTCAAAAAAATAATAAATAGTGAATGTATATTTTAAAAGTGCTTCGAATAGCCCCCTCATCAATTTTACATTCACTTATTTTAAAGGTTTACTTATCCTTTCATAGTAAAACCTGCTTTTAATCTGATTAAATTTTCCCTCAAATATTGAGTATCACAAACAAACAATATTATTGGAATTCAATTCTATCCACAAAGCATAGGGATAATTTATTAACGTTCAGTCATTTGTACCGAGCAGTATCATTTCACAGTTCATGGTTTATTTTTCACATCGGAACAATTGAAGCACCCTTGTGGCTTGTGTTGATTAACATTTTTGAGTTGTGTTAAAGCTCTGAGTTTTAACACCAAATAACCAGAATATGAAGGGTATGACAGAACCGTATTGATATCAGACACAAGCCATAAACATGGGCCCAGTGTGTTTCAATCCAATAAGGGAAGGAAAACAATTTTTAAAAGGCAATATACATGTGCGATCAATGTTTCTGAGGGGTGTTAGAGCTCCAAGCTCTAACACAAGCAAAAGGTTTGTTTGTATCAGACACAAGCCATAAAAATAAGTCCAATGTGTTTTGGACCAATACGGGTCTTCACCGGGGGAAGAAAAACAATTGAAAAGGCAGTTTGCGTGGGGGATTCATGCTAGAGTGTTAGAGCTCTGAGCTCTAACATAAGGGAAAACGTTTATTTATATTGGACATATTTGAATACAAGCCCAATACATTACCACTTAATAAGGGTCTATATTGGTGGAATAAAAATACAAAAAAGCAATTCCTGAGGGGCGTTGAAGCGTTGATCTCTAACACCCTCTCTAGCCAAAATATTAAATGAATGTCAGTTTTAAAAATGCAAACCAATGCCTTTCAAACCAATAAGAGTAGTTATCAGGAGGGAGAAAAATAAAAAAAGGCAATTGGTATGTGGGAGTATATAATTTCTGAGGAGTGTTAGATCTCTGATCTCTAACACCAGAGCTAAAATATTAAAGGAATGACACATCCTCTCTAGCCAAAATATTAAAGGAATGGCAGTTTAAAAAATGCAAACCAATGCATTTCAAACCACTAATAGTAGTAATCAGGAGGGAGAAAAATATCAAAAAGGCAATTGGCATGGGGAGGTATAACATTTCTGAGGAGTGTTAGATCTCTGATCTCTAACACCAAAGCTAAAATATTAAAGGCTATCAGACACAATTAAAAAAAATAAAATCCCATCGTGTTTAAACCAGATAAGGGGTTTCACCAGGAAAGAAAAACAAAAAAAAGTCAATTTGCATGGAGATTAACAATTCTGAGCCAAAATATTGAAAAATTACACAATCTTAAAAATGGAGAACGTTTTTTTTTTCAAACCAGGCAAAAGCTATAGATATAATCACAACCCATTTTGACCCATAAAATGCAAAAGGAAGCTAGAAAGGAATAACAGAAGATGGAAGGCAAAAAAAGGGTTAGAGGTATATGGAAGAACCACCCAAAATATGTGGTAAGTTTTAAAATATAAAGGGGAACTGCCCTTACAATACAAAACATCCCCCAACTGGATGTTTAAAGAAACAGTCGAACACTTGCAAACAATTCCCTGATGTTCGATCACTGAATATATAAAACATCCGCTGCAGCTCGGGTGCATGTCTGTGACATTTCCCCTTTCAGAATGTTTATTTGTCTCCAAGCAAAGGACACGTGTGAGAGAAACATGATGGAAGTGTATAAATACATACAAGGTCAGTATAAGGGTTCCTTGAATTAATTATTTTCAGAACCGGAGTGAGAAGAGAGAAGAAAGCATTTTACGCATCAAGAAAGAAAGGGGTTCTTTATGATAAGATCACTACTAGTGATGGGCGAATAAATTCGCCAGGCACAAATTCACGGTGAATTTCCTCGTTTTGCCACCGGCGAATAAATTCACCAAACTGCCGCGAAAATTCACCGGCGTCAAAATAATTTGGATGCGTGTTGGAAAACCGTCGCGTGTCAACAATATTCGGACGCCCATTGACTTTAATGCCGGTGTCAAAATTCACGTTTTGTGAATTTTTCGCCATTCCACATATTTCTCCGGAAATTTGCGAATTTTACGGCGAAACAGGACAAATTCGCCCATCACTAGCCACTGCATTCTTTATCTGTGATGGTTGTAATAGACAATTATAGCCTATGATTAAGGGAATCTTTTCCCGAAACGCGTAAGGTGTTGTGGATCCATCTCTTGTTGGAATAAATACTCCTTATTCATTTTACCCGAAAGTGCCGCCTGTTTGTTTCTATATTCCACTAAGGCACAGCTGGGGCGCTGGTGGCTGAGCACCCGGTTTTGGAGTGGATCCAAGTGGAGGAAGAATTTGTTTGGAGCGGCCTTTATTTTTCACTGTGTAATAGACAATGACATGCATCCATTTAAAATATATATAATTTTTTTCAAGCTGCAGAAGGTCCACCGTTATCGTTTCCCTTTCTCTTGATTAATATAAACTGGATCCTTGTACGGTTTGAATTTGTCTTTAGCTCTTACTAAACCTGTCAGTCAGCCATCAAATTGGAATATCCGGATGGGGGTTATTTTATCTAGGAAAATTATTAAAAAAAAATTCAGGATAACCTGGGCTTTCTAAATCTGCCTATACGTTTGTGTAATTCCACTTCTGTAACAAGATATAAGGGTCTTAATACAAAATAAATGCTATTTTGCCTAATATAGGGATTTGTATCAGAAATATGTTTTAGAATCTTAAAGGAGAAGGAAAGTCATCCTACTCTTGTGGGTGCCAAATGTTAGGCACCCCAAGTGATTGTATTTACTTACCTGAAACCCCAAGGCGGTGCTCCTATCAGCAGAATAGCACCACGGAGCGATCCTCTTCCGGCTTCTTCTTTCTTCAAAAACAGAAGAGGATGGCTCAGTGGTGCTCACTGGAATAACCCGGGGCCGGTGCAGTTTTCTGCTGATAGGAGCACCGCCTTGGGGTTTCAGGTAAGTCAATACAATCACTTGGGGGTGCCCAAGAGCATGACTCCTTCTCCTTTAAGTAAAGTGTCAAAGTGTTGCTAAAGGCTTTACTTTTCCTTTAGATAATATATTCACTCAAATTGCTAATATTGCCTCATTCATTAAAACAAAACAAGTACAATAATACAAGTGTGAGTTAAAAAAACGTTTTACGTATAATATTGTATAAATCATATTTTATTTATTTAATCAGTGTTCCTTGTTTTGTTAATGAGCCGTTTACACCTATAGAGTTAGACAGAAACTTGTGCCCTGACTATCCCTATTAATATGGTAATAATTCCCCAATGGGAAATTTACAAGAGGCTGAAGCGAAGCAGAGCAGTTTTAGAATTGATCTGACATATGGGGAAGAGTTACACTGAGCTTTACTCCATTTTTAAAATGTTGGGAGAAAATGTTGTTTAAAGGAGAAGGAAAGCTACGGAGGCATTTTATTGCCAATAGATTAGCCACAATAGTGCAAGCTATAACACTATATTTATTCTGCAGAATGCTTTTCCATACCTCTCTAAACAGCTCTAAAAGCTCTCTCTGTTTGTTTAGGATAGCAGCTGCCATATTAGCTTGGTGTGACATCACTTCCTGCCTGAGTCTCTCCCTGCTCACCCATAGCTCTGGGCTCAGATTACAGCAGGGAGTGGGAGAGTGGCAAACTGAGCATGCTCAAGCCCTAGCCCTGGAGGTTTAAGCTGAAAACAGGAAGTCAAATACAGAAGCCCATGAGTACACAATAGAAGGAAAGAAATGCTGTGTTTCTTTTGACAGAGGACGCAGAGCAGAATATTTAGGTGGACCTTTCTGATAAGGCTTACTTAGTTTTAACCTTTCCTTCTCCTTTAAAATTACGTTTTTGCTCCATTTTTATGTCGTTTCACACAAAAATGAAAAGTGGCAGAGTCGGAATTGAGGCGGATTTCTGCTTATGAATATGGAGAAAGTATTTTACACCAGTTTACCACCACTTTTACTCCAAAAATGGGCTATCTCCACTTGGTGTAGCTTTTCTAGCCTGATTCTTTGCTGAGCTTTGGTTCTCCTATAAATTCTTAGAAATGTATTGGGAGGAAAGGGTCTGGCCCTTCTGCTCATAGGGATTTTTCCTACAGATAATCTACTGTGATGTATCTGTTGCTGCAGGGCTACAGGCAGGAACGGCACAATGGTGAGTAGGTTGGAGAAGGTTGGAGAGAGGCTGTTAAGAGAATGTCCAATAAATGATGTTTTGCTCGACTCTCACTCCTTGTTTCCAGATGCTTTTGGGCATCACATGTGCTCGCTATATTTAGAGAACAGTATGGAGCAGCTCCATTTATCTGTCCTTCCCATACTCAGTTAGGGTTCTGCAATGGAGAGATCAATTAGTCCTGCATTCTGCAGCATTATAAATAAATACTTCCACTATTAGGCCTAATAACTAATATAAATTTAGCGTGGCAGCACAGAAATCAGTGTAGGCTGCGGCGTGAAGCTAAATCAATCTGTAAGTGATAATTAATGGCATCTCCATGGCCCGACACTCTCATCGCCCACGTTGTGTAGGTGTGGAATTAACTGCCGTGTTGCCTTTAATCCGGCTCTGCTGTGAATCAGGGCACCCGTGGCTTTCCATAGGGATTCTCTGCCAGGGGGTGGGGCTTAAAGGGTTAAACGTATGAAAAATGAAAGGGGTCAAGTAGGTCAAGTACATGGGATTGTCTGTATAGAGGATTGGAATGAGTAACACGTGTATTGGAATAAATAGGGCCCTCTTGCTCATTGCCTCCCTGTGCAATCAGGGTGGGTCATTTTGAGCCACCGCTCTACTGCCTATAATACTCCCACCTACAGTAAATAGAGATTCATTCTCAGCTAATGTGCTCATTGTTTTGGTGTGTGTGAGGCCACAATGGGCTGTTGGGCAGTATCCGGGTGAAATATGACAGTAGACTGATCCCGTGATTATATCTTTCCTCCTGCCAACTCCAGCTCCTTCCTCCAGCACCACCTTGTCTTACTATACACACTACCCTGCAATTACTGCTGCTCCTGATACCCTCTTGTCATACTGTATCCATGATCCCACAGTATACATACTATCTCACATCTACAGACTCAAAGTAATATATCCCCATGTCCTGGCACCATTACTATATATCGACCACATTGCCAGCCCCCCCCCCCTTCTCCTGATACCATCCAGCCCTGCTGTGCACAATACCCCACATTATAAATGACAACATCTTGCCTTAATATACATTTTACATCTCAGTTACAGCTCATTACCTTGACATGCCTTTGCCTTACGGTACACACTAATAATTACAGCCCCATTCCATAGCACAATTTTGCTTTACTATACACACTCTGACAGTTGCAGACCCTTCTCGCATTAGTAAAGTATGGGCTCTCCTGTCTTACGGTCTCACCTGTTTCCATCTTGCCTTATTGTACACACTATCCTACAGTTACAGTCCTTAACCCTGATACCATCTCCCCACTGTTTCAGTCCCCTTCTCTGGCCCAGTCTTGCCTTACTTCACACTCCACCACAATTACACCCTCTTACCTCATTCGACATATTGCAACTCTCTTCTCCTGCTACCATCTTGCTGCACTTTTCACACTATCCCACAGTATACATATTATTTCACATCTACAGCCTTATACGTTGAAACCAACTTTCCTTACTATAAACATAATCAAACAGTTACAGCTTCATTCCTTAAAGGGCATGTAAAGACACAAATATAAAATCCAATTTTTACTTTATTTAATAAAAAAGAAACCTATCTCAAATATACTTTAATTAAAAAGTACCGTTTTTGTAAGAAACCTGACTGTATGCAGTTAAATTCTCCCTTCATTTTCTGCTGTGGATAGGAATTGTCAGACGGTCCCTAACTGCTCTGCACGGAAACAATCATACTTATGCACAGCAGGGGGAGCCCCCGCCTTACTTCCCAGACATGCAGAACTCAAGCAGCTTTGTTTGTTTCCCTGTAGAGCAGTCGGCGACTGTGTAGAGATTTGTATTGGATTTTATTTTTGCTTTTACATCCCCTTTACTGTTTCCAACTCCAGCTGCAGGGACAAAGATCATGGAGCCAGATTTAAACAGATAAACTGGGATTCTATTTGGAGGATTATTTTGCTGCAGCCACTGGTTCTGCAGAGTTGGAGAAAGATTGTATTAAACAATACAAAAACTATAAAATCCCAGTGCAGTCTGTATATTCTGATTATTAATCAGTCTTGCTGTGTCGGCTTCTGGCAGATATTATTTGACTTGTGCTGTTTTGATAATTTATGACAATCCCTAAGCAGCCCAGACCACACTGAGCATGTGCACAGTCTTGGTCTTGCAAAGATGTTTAACAAAGTTACAAGATGGTGACCCCCTGTGGCCAACTTTGAAAGCAGCAAATACATTACACTACACAAGTCTGGGAAAGCTTCATAAAATAAAATAGAGTTGTTATTTTGCCCTATACATGTGCCCACTGAATAGTTTATGTGCCATATGTTAGGAAATGTAGGGGGGAAAGAATGGTTGCCCCAAAAAAATTACGATCTTTTTCAGCCTATCACCCTTAAAAAAGTAAAAGAAACCAGCATTTTTTGAGACTTAGAAAAAATCTCAACTTTTTTCGAAGCCCTATCTACTCTATTGCACTTCGCCTGGTCTCAGGTGACGAAGGCAAGTCTGGCGCAAGAGGTAACGTTTAGTAAAATGCGCAAGTTAGTGAATTAGCGTAATTACGTCCCTTCAACATATCGCAACTTCGTCTGGCATAAGGGTGCGAAGTAGCGCTAGAGTAGGTCCACTTCGCTAGCGAATTTACGACAGCACCCGTTAGTAAATCAGCGAAGTAACAAAATGACGTCACACTGGCGAATTTGCGCTAGCGTTAACCACTTGGTGCTTTAGTAAATTTGCCCCATGGAGTGTATTCTCCACGTGTGAAAATGCCTAAATGTGCCCGTGTAGCCCGTTATTTAGTTAAATGGAATTAGTAGTGACAGTTGGATTCTATTTCACTGAATGACAAACTGCACACGCGCCTTTTAGTCAGCAGAAAATAGGCCCATATTTTAGGGTTATAACCCCCAAAATTACAATAACATAAACAAAACACAAAATGCACTCATTACACATTTCACTGGTTTTCAAGTTATTTATAAATCTAATTGCTTTTGAAAGCCGTGCCTGTCTGTCCCTTTCTATTCTCCGCCCTGGCAGTTTCTGCCGTATGAAACAATGAAGCAGAAGCAGCTGATTAGCAGACCCATGACCCTAATTTCTGCTACATTGTTTGAATAGACAGGCAGTGAACCATTGTTTTAAGAATAAGACAAGGATAAACAGCCACTGCTGTTACTTTGAAACCATTAAAAATCTTTAATAAATGTATATTGGAAAGTTGCTTAGAATGTCATTTATTTTCAGTAGGTAGAATTTGGGGGGGGGGGTTACACCTGCTTTAGTGACTACATCAAAATTACACACGAGCGAATCAGAGAGAAAAAAACATTTGGAGCCGTCTCCTGCAAATATTGGGTCAATGACGAGCGTATCAAGGACACCGGCTTCTCTTCTTCATGGGCAGTTCCATTCAAACAGTTGAACTACATCAATCAGACTGGCAGAATATTTTCCAGAGCAAAACAGAAAACATTTAGAGAGAGAATAGGATTCTAAATATAAATTGGCCCACATCTACAAAATAAATGTGTTACTAAAGCGAGCGCTGGCATATAGGAAAATGAGTCTAGGCTGACCTTTCCAATGGCATTCCGCCCATTGCCTCTCAACAATAATGCAGCACTCTCACTGCTAAAAGCCACATTTGTAAAAAAACAAGTAGTTATTTATTTATTTTATGTATATATCTAGAAAGGTACATGTAGATGATAGAGAGAGAGAGAGAGAGAGAGAGAGAGAGAGAGATAAATACAGAGAGAGAGATAAAGAGAAACAGAGAGAGAGAGAGAGAGAAAGAGAGAGAGAGAGAGAGAGAGATACAGAGATACAGAGAGAGAGATAAAGAGAAATAGAGAGAGAGAGAGAGAGAGAGAGAGAGAGAGAGAGAGAGAGAGAGATGAGATAGATAGATAGATAGATAGATAGATAGATAGATAGATAGATAGATAGATAGATAGATAGATAGATAGATACAGAGAGAGAGAGAGAGAGAGAGAGAGAGATGTAGGTAGATAGTTAATAATTTGTATGTAAGAATGCATGTTTGCATGTGTCTGTGTGCGTTAGCATATGTGTGAAAATGTAAGCATGCAAGTTTCTGTGTGTCTGTATTTATTGCATGTTGGTGTGTGAGTGTCCGTTTATGTACAGACCTATGGTCCAATAACCTCATTGCATTCTGAGCTCCTGCATAACCACATTAAAACAAATTACCCAGCCTAATTATTCATTATAAAAGTCCATAACATATTTATTCCGTGCCTTTAACAGAAGCCTGCTCCCCTCCCAGAGAGAGGCATTTCCATCAGGGTGCAAGAGTTCACCCAATGAGTTGCCCATTCCCAGGAAGATAAGCGCGAGTGTTACAAATGATGTGTAATCAGGCCACTAATTGCACTCATAAATCTACGATTCCGCTGAT